>PVIA01003126.1:0-180365 GCA_004024845.1 Tonatia bakeri
CACTTGTGAGGTTCTTAACATAGGACACATAGTAGAAGGTCAGAACATTAATAAGATGAAGACTTGGCTCTTGGGGAGCTTATGTCTAACTGGAATGGCAGAAAATTCAAGCATTATTGTAGAGCTCTGCTTTGTAATAGTAGCACAGCTTTATGCAACTATTACAGCCAATGAAAGTGATCTTTGCTGAAGAGTCAGGGAAGAAAGAATCTTACAAAATGACATGAGTTACTACATGAAGAAAACAAAATTGGAAGGAATACTTCACACACTCAGAATGTTAAGATCTCCCTGAGTGAGAAAAACTCATATTTATTTTGGTTTGCCCAAGCATAAGATATGAATGGGGGAGGAGCAGATGATGAAGGCCGGGCCAATAGTAGTGGACACTGCATGCCAAACTGACTTTCAAGCAGGGAGTACATTTCAGACAAGACACATATTGAGAGATGTGGGTATTGACAAAGAAGATAACAACAGAGTTAGTGAAACAAGAGAGCTGGTTATGTTAGATATCTAGGGGAGAAACATTAATAATAACATTCTGAACTGAGAAAATTCAAGGGGGTAGAGGAAAGGAGAAAATACAAAAAATATCAATAATAATCAGGAGAAAGATTTAGCCAGAATTGCCTAAATTTGGATGGTGAGAGAATCTACAGGGATTTGCAAGTTGGTTAGTAATAACCTTTACTGAGATAGAACATCCCAGAGCGATAATGTTTTAGGGATGGGGGTAAATTGAGAATAAATGCTCATTTCTGGAAATGTTGATGTTCTGTAGTTTGCATTTCAAAGTCTGAAGCTCATGGGAAAATAAAGGGCTATTTTTTATTGCAAATCATCAATGTGTGGATAGTAATTAAAAATCATGACATTGCATGAGATCCTGAAATTTAATTTATAGAGTAAAAATGATCAGAGAAAGCCTGGAGGATAATCGGGATATATATTTAGAAAGGTGATAAAATAGTAAAGAATGAAGTGATCCTAAGGAGAAGCAAGTTCTGAGAAGACACTGATTATATATGAACACATGGGAAGTGCCCGATGCCATAGTATTAATATGTTTAAGGGCTTTATGCAGATAAAATAATGAGCTCTTGAGTACTATACAACAACATAGTCAAGCCGTGGTTTAGTATATCAGCTCACAGCCACTATTAATTGGAGGGATCATAAAGCTATCTCATTTCCATCTTTTGTACAACTCAGTTAGACATCACACACTGTGCAGAAGAGAAAAGGCCGAAGCTCATGGAACTAAGTGAACCCTTGGAGTCTCAATGATAAGAAACTTATGGAATTGAATTTTGGTCTTTGTCTCTTCAAAATTTAAGTGTTTAACCAATAGGGTGTTTTCCTTCCTTTTCTAATTTTGACCAAGATAGCATCCATTTCATGAAACAATAACCAGTTCAGATATGTGTAACACCAATTAACTGTTGAATGATTACTAATTTTTTTTTCAATGGAGTTTGGAAAAGGCCTCCATTGTTACAAACAATTCTGTGGCCATGCAGTATGGTATCGCTTCTTTCCTTTGAACTGGCCTTGACTCCCTGTCGTTCTTGAAATACAACACAGATGAGGAAAGTACTGTTACCCCTGAGAAAACTCTGCATGACACAGAGCAGAAGAAGAATGCTTGAGAAGAATAGAAAGTGAAAACAATCTGAGCTAACGCCAAGCTTTGAGCAACGACAACCATGAATTGCAATGAAGACCCGAAGTTCCAGCTTGAAGTCTCCAAGAGCTTTGCCTGGGAGATGTTTCCTGTATGTAAACAAGGGGTCTCCTGAATCCATGATGCACGTGAATGAACTTCAGTGTCAGGTTAAAGAAGAGATATTTATGAACCCCTGCAAATAAATATTTTTGAATGTGTGCATAATTCATATTTATGAATTACCTTCATTATCTAATTTAAAGTAGTCCAAGACCCAAAAAAGTTCAAGAGATGTGAACATTAGTTACTTATTTATATTTTTTTATTATGGAAAGATTTCAACAGGCACAGAAGTAGAGATAATAGTAAAATAAACTACTGTGTAGCTCCACCCAACTTAAAAAGTATCAACTTCTGTGATTTTTATTTTATTACCTAATCCTCACCACTCTCTGAGTTTGCATTGTTTTAAAGGAAATCATAGACTTTACCTGTAAAGCAGAATACTTTCTTAGTGTGTGTCTCCAGATGCTCTGCCCTCCTGTCCATTCTGCACATCATTGCTGGGTTTTCCAAAACCCCAGTTTTTCTCACAATGCTTCTTTCATCACAAACTTTGAAAATACATGGACTGGAAATTAAAGACTTCAAACCCACTTCCAAATAACATTTCCATTTTTCTGTCATAAAAATACTCTAACACCTTCTGCCCTGAAATAGGTCTTATATGTTTGCATGTATAGGACTAACATTACCCATTACTCCTTAGAATGGCTTTATCTGTTCTCTCTCTTAAGTACAGGTGAAATTCCATTGTGTCTTCCAGGAGATCACAAAGAGCTGTAAGGGATCTGACTCCTGTGGGATCTCCAGAGTCCTAGATATTTACATATGCATTTATCATTGTGACAGTAACAACTGTACAAGATTATTTCTGCATTTTAGATATACTTGTAAACATCTTAGAAAATATCTTCCAAGGATTTATTCCAGCTAGTCAGAAAGCAGCTGACTTTCCTGTCTATTTTCTGTTCTCTGGAAGACTGTATACAGCCTAATTCTGGCATACACTAACCATGTACCACTCCATGGATATTTTGCCCATATTTTGGTCAGACTGAATAGCCGAAGTTCTACAGATTTACTAAAGCACTCTTTTGGGCATTGGTCCCAACTATGAGTAAATGGGAGAAGAAATAACAGCTTTAAATGCAGAAACAAGTGCATAAATTGTTTCTCATACATTTTCTTAATCCCCATAACAATGAAATAATACAGATGTTACTTTGTAATTATTTCTATCATTTTAATTCTTTGAATTTTTATATTAATACACTGACACTCAGAATAAAAGCTTCAGATAAAGCTACATTGCTTATAAAAAATATAGACTTTAAACCCAGCTCTATTTGATTTTAACAAACTGTCGTTTGTTTCAGTTTCATACAATTGATCTTCAAAGATTCCTTGATTACACTATACATTTTCCTAAACCTAATCCAAACTACTCAAGGTCCCTTTCTTCTATCTCAGACCTACCAGCTTTCGGGACAATAACAAGTAATTAATGCTTTTATTTATTTTTTAAATATAGTTTATTGATTATGCTATTATAGTTGTTCCATTTTTTCTCCCTTTTATTCCCCTCCACCCTGCACCCCCCTTCCCTACAGCATTCTCCCACCTTAGTTTATGTCCATGGGTCATATATATAAGTTCTTTAGCTTTTCCATTCCCTATACTATTCTTAACTTTCCCTATTTTGTACCTACCATTTATGCTTCTTATAATCTGTACCTTTTCCCCATTCTCCCCCCACACACTCTGATAACCCTTCATGTGATCTCTATTTCTGTGAATCTGTTCCTGTTCTAGTTGTTTGCTTAGTTCATTTTTGTTTTTGTTTTAGGTTCGGTTGTTGATAGTTGTGAGCTTTTTGTCATTTTACCATTTGTATTTTTATTTTCTTCTTTTTCTTATATAAGTTCTTTTAATATTTTATATACTAAGGGCTTGGTGATGATGAACTCCTTTAACTTGACCTCATCTGGGAACACTTTATCTGCCCTTCCATTCTAAATGATAACGTTGCTGGATAGAGTAATCTTGTACATAGGTCCTTGCCTTTCATGACTTCAAATACTTCTTTCTAGTCCCTTCTTGCTTGCAAGGTTTCTTCTGAGAAATCAGCTGACAGTCTGATGGGAACTTCTTTGTAGGTAACTGTCTATTTTTCTCTTGCTGCTTTTTAAGATCCCTTCCTTATCTTTCATTTTGGGTAATGTAATTATGCTTCCTTGGGTCCCACTTTTTGGGGACTCGCTGAGCTTTCTGGACTTCCTGGAAATCTATTTCCTTCATCAGATGGGGGAAGTTTTCCTTCATTAATTTTTTCAGTAAGTTTTCAATTTCTTGCTCTTCTTCTTCTACTTCTGGCACCCCTCTGATTCAAATGTTGGAATGTTTAAAGTTGTCCCAAAGGTTCCTAAGCCTCTCCTCATTTTTTTCAATATGTGTTTTTTCATTCTGTTCTGGTTGAATATTTCTTTCTTCCTTTTGCTCCAAATCATTGATTTGAGTCCCAGTTTTCTTCCATTCACTGTTGGTTCTCTGTACATTTTCCTTCATTTCACTTTTCATAACCATTATTTTTTCCTCTACTTTGTGACCATACTCAACCATTTCTGTGAGCATCCTGATTACCAGTGTTTTGAACTCTGCATCTGATGGGTTGGCTCTCTTCATCTCTTAGTTTTATTTTTTCTGGAGCTTTGATCTATTCTTTCATTTGGGCCATATCTTTTTGTCTCAGTGTTCCTGCTATGTAGTAAGGGGTGAAGCCATAGGTATTGGTCAGTTCAAGGCCACTCACGTCACTGTGTTGTGGCAGGGTATGTGGGGATGGGGTTTGAGAGGGAACAATGCTACATGCTTAGCTCTCTGCTGGCTTTGTCACTTCCCTCACTACCCACAAGCAAATTGGGTCTTTCTGGTGCTGGTTCTTGGGCAGGTGGGTTTTTGTACCTTATACCACTCTGTGGGTCTCTCCAACAAACTCTCCTGTGAGGCTGGGAGTTTCTCCCACTGCCATAATGTCCATAGGTTTTTCTAGCCAGAGGTTTTGAGGCTTAATTTCCCTGCACTAGAACCCTGAATTTCATGGTCTGTCTCACTCCCCAGTTCTTCCTGTTTTTTCTACATGCAAATATGAAACCTCCCAGGCCACCAGCTGCCACTTTGCCTGCAGTGGTCCTCCAACTGCGTGCTTTCCATGAGTCCTCTCCACCCCAGCTCCTTGTCTCTGCCTCTCCTACTGGTCTGGATGAATGTTTCTTCTTTAACTCCTTGGCAGTCAGACTTCCATATATTTTGATTTTCTGGCAGTTCTCATTATTTTTTGTTTTTAAATTTTAAATTTGTTGTTATCCTTCTTTTGGTAGTGCCAGGAGGCAAAGTGTATCTACTTATGCTTCCATCTTGGCTGGAGGTCCTTAATGCTTTTAATTAGTACACTCGTTTGACTAAATGACAATGATCAAATTATCAGTTCCCATGTATGTTTTTTAAAGATATTATTTATTTATTTTTAGAGAGAGGATCAGGAGGGGAAAAAGAGAGGGAGAGAAACATCAACGTATAGTTACCTCTTACGTACCCCCTGATGGGGACCTGGCCTGCAACCCAGGTGTGTGCCCTGACTGGGACTAGAACCAGTGACCCTTTGGTTCACAGGCTGGTGCTCAGCCCACTGAGTCATATCAGTCAGGCCTCATGCTTGTTTTGTAGATGACTAAGTCACTGATTGTACCATCTAAGCCTCAGCAATAGGATTCTCTCTCTCTCTCTGCTAAATTGGTTTCTCTGTGACATATGCGTAAGTACAATCTTTGTTCTATATTGTAGGTCTATTTCTTGAACTTCATTTGCACAATCAGATTGAAAACAACAACAAAAAACAACATAAAAGATGGTCTCTATTTGTTTTCAGCAGAAATATATTCAAGATAGTATGTCTCTATCTAGCAAAAGGAAAATAAACAGGTAGCACATCTTACTTCTCTCAGTACCATAAACTTAATAACTGGCCCTTTAACTATTTTTGCATAACAAACTGTAAATGGGGTTGAGACAGTGTACATATTAATTTGCAGAGAGTTTAGTCCAGTTACAAATGAATACTGCAAAGTATTTTTGACAACTTATTAAATATTTAAGTATGATTCCAAACCCTCAGGCTGTTTTATTTTTAAAGCTAAATTTTCTTCTGAAATAGCAATCCATGATGCCTGTCAAAACCCAGAGCAATGATAGCTTTAGGCTACTTTCCAAAAATAAAATAGCAGTCTGTATCAGACAGCACCGTGCTGGTGCCTCGCTGTACATGGCCTCCTGTAATGGTTGATAATTTTTGCAGTTGAAATTTGCCTGCAACTTGGCTAGAAAATACTGGTTCTGTGTTAACAATATGAAGTGAATTATGCCTTGTCCATCAAGGTGATGAAAAAAGAGTGGACAACATGCTTTTGATAAGCAAATGAATAAGAAAATGACTTACACTTTCCCAATGAGCAATACAGTTATAACCAAAATACCTCAACATGAAATGTTTCCCTACTTCATGCCCTCCTCTTGGGAAAAGGGACATGAGGAAAAAATGTTAGTGTTCACTGATTACCTATACTGTGCCAGATATTTTATTATTTTATGAATTTTCCTGTTCTGGTAAAGAGGCTAACTCTGAGATTTTTCTAAGCTTGATAGCCTGTTTAAGGTGGAAGAGGGGAGACAAAATTTAAAGTGGAAAATAAATGGGTACTCTCCTTAAGAACTCTCTTTTCTATTTTAAGAAAATATGCTTTTAAAAATTTTAGATCTTGCCTCTCAGCCAGGTGGTAGTATCCATAAAGAGAATATTTACAAAGTTGTATGTGAATGGACAGGGAGGTGGGCTCTTGGTTTTCCTAATGTATGTGAATAGGGGAGGGATGCTCCTGGAACTTAATGGCAGGACATAGAGATGACGACTTCAATGCACTATGTTGGTCCCACTCAACATGTCAACATTAGCACCCCCAATCCTAGTGAGAAATACTAATCCTCACCCTTGGTTAAGTATTTATTTTACATAAACATGAAAA
This sequence comes from Tonatia bakeri, assembly GCA_004024845.1. Classification (NCBI taxonomy): domain Eukaryota; kingdom Metazoa; phylum Chordata; class Mammalia; order Chiroptera; family Phyllostomidae; genus Tonatia; species Tonatia bakeri. Next base: position 6,808 of record PVIA01003126.1, read on the forward strand.
GATAGGACATCTTTAATATCATTCTCATTAATATTGACATGACAAATGTCATGTTTGTGATCTTATTTGTGGCAATCTAATATGACTATGTAAAGAAGAACAGAGCCCTGGCTCATGTGGTTCAGTGGTTGAGCGCTGGCTTGTGAATCAAAGGGCCACCAGTTTGATTCCCAGCCTAGGGCACATGCCTGGGTTGTGGGCCAGGAACCCAGTAAAGGGTGCACAAGAAGCAACCACCCATCAGTGTTTCTCTCCCTCTCTTTCTCCCTCCCTTCCCCTCTGTAAAAAATAAATAAATAAAATCTTTAAAAGAAAAGAATAGAAAAGAGTTATGGAATTTCCTTCCCCCATGAATCAAATAAACTCAGGTAGCTATTATTATCACTACTGCTGTTATCATTGCTATATCTAAATAGTTTGGAATAGTTTTCAGGGAATGGAATGCTCCCCCCTTGAAGAAGCAATAGTTTTAAAAGAAATATAATTTATGATTCAGCCAGCTCTTTTAAAACTAAGTTTCTTGCTTATATGTAATAGGGCTTGCAAATTACTATCTTTCTTTCGTTATTTTGTTAGAAAAATTGTCATGGTTTATAATGATGTTTAGAAGTTCTTTTTAATAGTTTAGTTATCCATAAAATAATGTATATACAACTCCAAGACAGTTATTTAATTCTGCACATGGGAACAAGCTCCCCTCAGATTCCTCAGTGTCATTGACAAGTTCATATAGGCTTTGAAAGGGAACTCATAATTGTGCTGGTGCGAATGTAACAGAAAGGGATCCACAGGCAATCAAACTAAAGCTGTTATGCTTACTTGATCTCTTTTTTCTTTCACATTCAGCCTTTCCTGGTTGCATAAAACACCAATTCACCCTTTGCATGCTCCCAATAAGACCAGGTAACTTGAAAGTGGTATATTTTTTCATTTTATTTGTCCTTTCTTTTTTTCAGTCAAACTTTATTTATTCTGTATAAAATATTTTACAACACTCCATGAATAATTCAGGAGCCAGGCTATTCCAAGCCACAGAATATCTTCAGCATCTTATAATCAACCTTCTAACCTTGTATTTGAAGAGTGTTTTCTCTCTTTTCAATTTTGTTATTCACTTGTTTTTCTTTACGACTCCCTTTCTGGATATGTCTATAAAGCATTTTATTCCTGCAGGTTCTCTAGCTTTCGTGAAATAATGACAAAATAAAGATATTGGATGTTAAAGAACATTTTTCTATAAACACTTAAAAATCACCTGGAATACGTAGAAATTATTGAATTGGTTTCTCCTCAGGTGTCTGTTAGGGACTTAGAGAACTGCATAAAATGATCAAGGCCAGGAAGGTGCCATTTGCCCCATCAGTAGTTCAATTTTGTTCCAAGCATATGTGAACTTAATGCCAAGGTCACCTTAATATCTCTTTCCTGTACATTCATATATATATAAATACCTGAAGAACTATCTGATGATGTAAGGTTTTCTTAAACATTCCTGAGAATGACAAACAAATAAATTTAAAATGGATTTATCATTTGTAAGTTAGAATTTTTATATCATTTGATTCAATCCTGTAAAGAGGATTTAATAAGAAGTTAGGGAATTCTTAGGAATGTAATAGGCCACAAGATAACTTAGAGGAAGAAAAAAGTACTTCTATGGAGAGAAAAAGGAAAAAGGGAGTCTGAAAGATTATCAAATTTTTATCCATGATGAGTTTGCCCACATTGTCTCTGTGGATTAGGTATTTGACTAGGAAATTTAAATACACTCATATTTTTATTTAACTTTAAATAAATGTTATATCTTGCTTCAAGATATTCTGAAAAACAAATATCCTTAAATAATTTGAATAATTAGTTCTAAATTGTTTTCTGAAATTTGAATTTTTCTTGAAAATTTTACTCATATAAGAAGTAATTCTGGAGTAGTTATTTATAAAACAAATATTTATCTAAAGTGAATCATGTGTTTGTTTTGTTTTCAATTACTAACACCACAGTTCTTAGGAAGAAAATATGTGACCCCAAGCCAAACAGAGTAATGGTTGCCAGTCTGTTTCTGGATTCTGACAAAAGGAAAAGTCTCCCAGTGGTCGAGGCAGGCAGAAAGCATGCACTGGGGGCTGGGGCTGGGATCCAGTGGGCCCCGTGCCCCAGACCTGGATACTCGGGTGAGAATATGTCTCCCTGGTGCCATGTAGAATAATAACAGTGATCAGGATGAGCATAATAATAACAATAAATAGTAATAATCTTAAACATTTATTATTCTGAGTGCTTCATATGTATTTACTCATTTAATTATAACTCCTTCTGAAAAGTTTTATTGTCATCTGTATTTTGTAAAGAATATCATATTTTGTCTGACAAACCATATAGAGAATGCAAGCATTTAAAGTATACTTTTGCATGTGCATTTGTGGGGGGTATAATTGTCTGTTTATGACATTGGCACTTCTATGTGTATGAGTGTCCTAGGGCTGTTACAACTAGACTGTGTGAGGAATTGGGTGGCTTAGAAGAACAGAAATTTATTGTCTCATAGTTCTGGAAGCTAGGAGTCTAACATCAAAGTCTCAATAGGTCCACACTCCATCTGAAACCTGTAGGGTGTTCTTCCTTACCTCTTCTAGTTGTGTTTGTTAGTTAGCAGCCTTTGGCTTACAGATCCACCATTCCAATGTCTGTTTTCATCATCACATGGCCTTCTCTCTGTGTGTCTTTGCATTGTCTTCCCTCTGTGTGTGACTCTGTCCACATTCCCAATTTTATAAGGGAAATATGATCTAGCCACATTGGATTAGGGTTCACCTTACTGATCTTATCTTAACTTGGTTGTATCTGCAAAGATACTATTTACAAATAGGATTAGGTAGTTAGGACTTCAACGTATGTTTTTCTGGAAGGCATGATCCCACTCATAACACTTGGTATTGTGGTAAAGGGAAGTGACACAAAGATGAATTGGATATCTTCCTTACCATTAAGCATCTGACAATCTAATTGGATAGTCATGAAAGTAAATGGAAAATTACCACATAGAGTATCAAATAATTTGATTGAGTAAAGTTCAGTGTATTGTGGAGGCTATAGGAAAATTGTCAAGTAAGACAAGCTGAAAAATGCCTTGGTAAGTCATGAAAAATAAAAATAAGTCAGTCAAGTGAAAAAGAATATGCAGAAGACAAAAGCAAGAGTGAGTGAATATGATACACCAAGAAATTTACCAGGAGCTGTATATGGCTGGAATTTAGGGAGTGGATGCAAATACAGAGTGAAAAGACATGACAGCAAAGAAAATAGAACTGATGGGGGACAAAAACAGAAAGGGTCTTGGGTATCATTAGAAATTTTGGGATATGCTTACAAAATCATAGGATTTTTAGGCTAGTGACTAACCAATTAAAATGTGTGTGGGGTTAAGTTTGAGAGGCATTTAAGAGATGAAAAAACAGAGTTCCAGCCAAGATGGAGGAATGAGTAAAAACATTTCGCTTTCTCACACAACCAAAAGAAAGATAACAACCAATTTAAAAACAATAAATAACCAGAACTGTCAGAAAATTAAACTGCACAGAACTCTGACAGCCAAGGAGTTAAAGAAACATTCACTCAGATTGGTAAGAGGGGTGGAGATGGGCATGCCAATGGGGAAACAAAAGACTTAGAACCTCTATGTGCGAAATATTATGAGAGTTCTGAAGGCGGGAGAAAGTCGAGTCTCATAGGAAAGTCCATTGGAAAGTGGGTCTAGAGCAGAGCAAGTGAACAGCATTGTTTCCTCTCTGACCCCTCCCCCACGGAAAGCACCAAAACACAGCAAAGAGGGTTGTTCTGCCCTCAAGAATAGCTAAGGCTTCACCCCCTTACAACTTAACAGGTGCACCGAGATAAAGAAATATGAAATGAAAGAACAGATCAAAACCAGAAAAAGAGCTAAGCAACAAGGAGACAGACAACCTATCAGATGCAGAGTTTAAAACACTGGTAATCAGGATGCTCACAGAATTGATTGAGCTCAGTTGCAAAATGAAGAAATGAAGGCTGCCCAAAGTGAAATAAAGCAAAATATACAGGGAACCAACAGTGAAGGGAAGGAAACTGGGGCTCACATCAACGATTTGGAACAAAAGGAAGAAATAAACATCCATCCATAACAGAATGAAGAAACAAGAATTCAGAAAAATGAGGAGAGGCTTAGGAACCTCTGGGACAACTTTAAGCACTCCAACATCCGAATCATAGGGCTACCAGAAGGAAAAGAGGAAGAGCAAGAAATTGAAAACATTGGAAAAATTAATGAAGGAAAACTTCCCCCATCTGGTGAAGGAAATAGACTTCCAGGAAGTCTAGGAAGCCCAAAGAATCCCCCAAAAATTGGACCCCAGGAGAAACACACCAGGCACATTATAATTAAGTTACCGAAGATTAAAGATAAGGAGAGAATCTTAAAAGCAGCAAGAGAAAAGGAGACAGGTGCCTACAAAGGAATTCCCATAAGACTATCAGCTTATTTTTCAAAAGAAACCTTGCAGGGAAGAAAGGATGGAAAGAAGTATTTGAAGTCATGAAAGGCAAGGACCTACATGCAAGATTACTCTATCCAGCAAAGTTAGCATTTAGAATGGAAGGGCAAATAAAGTGCTTCCCAGATAAGGTCAAGTTAAAGGAGTTCATCATCACCAAACACTTATTACATGAAATGCTATAGGCACTTATCTAAGAGATAGAAGATCAAAAACTGTGAACAATAAAATGTCAAAAACTCAAAATTATCAATAACTGAAACTAAAAAACAAAAATAAAAACTAAGCAAACAATGAGAACAGGAACAGAATCACAGAAATGGAGATCACACGGAGAGTTATCAGTGATGGAAGGGGAGAGGAAGAATGGGGGAGAAATGGCACAGGAAGTAAGAAGCATAATTGGTAGGCATAAAATAGACATGGGGAGGTTAAGAATAGTATAAGAAATCGAGAATCCAAAGACCTTATATATACAGCCCATGGACATGAACTAAAGAAGAAGAAATGCTGGAGGATGGGGTCATGCAGGGCTGAGGGGTCATAAAGAGGAGAAAAAAATTGGGACAACTGTAATAGCATAATCAATACAATATACCTACTTTTAAAAAATACTTTTTAAATTTTATTGTTGTTCAAGTACAGTTTTCTGCCTTTTCCCACCACCCCAGCCATCCCCACCTCCCTCTCCTGATTCCACCCGCCCTTGGTTTTGTCCATTTGTCCTTTATAGTTGTTCCTACTAACCCTTCACCCTTTCACCCCCATTATCCCCTCCCATCTCCCTTCTGGTTACTGTCCATTTGTTCTTAATTTCAATGTCTCTGATTATATTTTGCTTGCTTGTTTGTTTTGTTGATTAGGTTCCAGTTAAAGGTGAGATCATAAAAAACAGGACATAATGATAAACAGAAAGAAAACAGTGGGAAGGATGATCCTCAATCTCTAGTTTAGCTAACTGATTGGGAGAGTGAAACACAATATGCAAAATTTAGCCACAAGATCTACTTTGGAGATAAAAGATAGTGATCTCAGTTGGGACATTTCAAACAATCTGCAATGCCAGAGATATCAACAAATTAGTCTGGGGAAGAAGCAGTTCAGTCTGCCTGTCTGGAATGTGGTTTAGCATTATCTATGGAAATCATCCACATTTAGGAGCAAGGAGATCACCAAGGAGAAGTTAGCAGAGATAAAGAAGAGGAACTTAAAGAACACTATAATTCAAACCCTGGAAACTAGCAACTGCTGAAGGTTAGACTATTGATTCCCAATCTTTTCAACATGGTGGCACACAGTGAAAATGAACGTTCCTTTACACAATACATGACCAAATTCAACACTCTGGGGGCTTCTGCTGTCCCACACCTGTAGTCAATTTTGTAGTAACACTGTCTCTAGCACAACTGCAATCCATTTGTATCCCACCAGAATGCCTATTTTGAAGTTCTCAGTAAAAGGTAAACTTAACACAGTGGTGAGAGGGAGAAGAAAATATTTAGGAGAGAGTGATAAACTAGACGACTGTGAAGAGATTCAAAAATGAAGAAATTATTTATGATGTTAATGCCTCAGAAAGTTCATGGTAGTAAGTTTAAAGTGACTATAGCAGCTAGGATCTTTGACAATTTTGAGAAGGTGAGATTCCGTGGGTGACGGATGTACAAAGTGACTTGCTGCAGAAGAAAAAATGGGAATTAAAGAGTTGGAAATGTCAGGTTCTTTCTAGTAGCTTTGTTATTCAAGGAAGAGAAATGTGTGATTGTTAAAATAAATCAAAGTAAGGGTTTAAGTTAGAAGTGTTTTGAGTATGATTATATGCTGAAGGAAATAAGCCAGAGGAGAGAGACAGATTATTATTTTAGATGAGAGAAGAGATCACCCATAGTCATGGAAACAGACACTGATGGCTTCGGGGTTCAGGTGAGGCTTTTAACTTTCAGATATTTGAAGAAGTTTGTGATGGATGGTATCAATACGTAGGAAAGAGAAAAGCATGAACCAAGAACTGAAGTGTGGAATGAATAGGGAAAAAAGACCTAGAAGTAAACAGATGACAATAACTAAGGGTAGAAAGGGCCATATCAACGGAAGGTGAAGTCTTTATAAAACTCTGTCAACAATCAATCTAGAAGAGGACATTGAAACTCTGCTACCTTTAGTACTAGAAACTCTATTTAGTGGAATTTGAGAAAAACAGTCACCATTAAAAAAACCTGCTGGGTATAAAGGTGAGGATCAATGTTTTACGAATAGCCTGCCCTGGTACCTCTGTGAACTACAAATGGTTAAGAGATAGCTATCTGAGGAGGTGATTGTGTCAACACACATTCTGACTTTGTATACTGTTTATCTAAGGACTGATTTCTCCAACACCAAGCAAAGCACCCTTGATGTGAGCTATGAGCTTGTCACATGTAGCCTGTGTTTTTAAGATGTTCTCTCTAGATTCACTTTGTTGAGAGTTTTTATCATGAATGGATGTTGACTTTTGTCAAATGCTTTTCTACCATATATGACAAGCCCACTGAAAACATCACACTCAATGGTAAAAAGCTAAAATCTTTCATTCTAAGATCAGAAAAAAATACAAAGATGTCCACTTTTGCACTTTCATTCAACAGAATACTGAAAGCCCTAGCCAGAGAAAGTAGACAAGAAAAATAAAGTCCATCCAAACTGTTGACAGCATGATATTGAATATAGAAAACCCAAAAGACACCAAAAAATTTTAGAAGGAATAAGCAAATTCAGTAAAGTTGTGGGATACAAAATCAATATACAGAAATCAATTGCATTTCTGTTTAAAATGAGACAGAAATAAAGAATCTCAGTTTCTACCTCAGACTTATTTAATTAGCATCTGATTTTAACTAGATCCCCAGGTAATTCCTAAGCACATTAAATTTTGAGGAGTACTCCTCTGAAAGCAATCGTTTAGAGCCAAAATTGCTAGGAGCTTCAATGTTGTTTGGTTGTTGCTGTTGCAATGTTCTGATAACCCAGTCCCCAGCACACATTAGGGACTCAGCCAACTTTGGTAGAAACAGGAGCCCGAGAGCCAACGAAAACAGGCTGCACTATGAGGATAGCTGCTCAGCTAGGGGCCTCTGTCTGGCTGTGTGAGAGATCTTGACATTTCTATGAGCTAGAGGCAGGAAGAGAGATGGTGAAGGAATAGTAGGGGTGTGTGTGTGTGTGTGTGTGTGGTTTGCTTCTTTCCTCCTTTCCAGAATTTTGTGAAGGTGTCGATAATGACCTCTAGAGAGAACTCCAATTTGGTTTAGAATAGATTTTTTTAGCTGCTGTTCAAATTTCTGATGAAAGGTGTGACCTCAGTAAGACTCTTGGAATATATCACATGCAGCAAGCTGGTGGGATATATCTCCATAGAGTTTCTTCGGTGTGCATTGTGTACTTTCTTCTTAAACTTTGGCCTCAGGGCATCTACTTGAACAGACTCCTTGAATGTTAGAAAAAATGACCTTATAGGTTATCTTCTCCAACACTCTTATTGATTCATTCACAGATTAAAAATGGAATGCTTTCTTTAACAGTGCCTGAGTAAGTCTTACCAAACTAAATGTATCTGGTCACCAGAACCAGCCTAGGTTTCTTCCTGAGGGGAAGGGGTCCCTTAAATGTCTTGTCATTGAAGAATAAAATCTCCATGTCTTGATATTTAAACTGCCTTATTTATAAAAGAGAAACACAGATTTAAAGACTTTTTAATTTGAAGTTTAAAGGCATTAAAACCGACATATATTAATGAAGAAGACCCCAGAGGTAAACCCCACTAATATATGGTCAATTCCTTTAAAACACAATATCCAAGAATATATAATGGGGAAAGAATAGTCTCTTCATAAATTGTGTTGGGAAAACTGGACAGCCATGTGCCAAAGAATGAAACTGGGCCCTTATCTTATTTACACCATATACAAAAATCAACTCAACATTGTTTGAGCACATAAACATACTTAAACATAAGACCTAAAACCAAAGAACTTCGTGAAGAACACATAGAGAATAAGCCCTTTGATATTGACCTTGGCAATGATTTTTTTGTATTTGACACTAAAAGTAAGACAACAAAGCTAAAAAAGTGGGGGAGACTACATCAAAATAAAGTGTTTCTGCACACCAAAGGAAACCATCAATGAAATGAAAAGGCAACATGTATTATATACCTGATAAGAGGTTAATATTGGATATCTAAAATATATAAAAGAAACTCATACAACTCAATAGCCAAAAATGAATAATCCAGTTTGAAAATGGGTAGCAGAACTGAACAGATACTCCTCCAAAGAGGACATACAAATGGGCAACAGGTACGTGAAAAGGTACTCAATATCACCAATTATCCAGGAAATGCAAGTCAAAACTGACAACAAGATATCACCTCACCCCTGTTAGAATGGCTGTCATCAAAAAGACAAGAGATGACAAGAGCTGGTGAGGATGTGGAGAAAAGGAGACCCTTGAGCACTGTTGGCGGCACTGTAAATTGGTTCAGCCAGTATGGTATTTCTAAAGGAAATGAAAACATTACAGAAAAGGTACATGTGCCCTCATGTTCATTGCAGCATCATTCACAATAGTCCAGATGTGCAAACAACCCAAGTGTCAACAGAAGAACAGATAAAGAAGATGTGATAACACACTCACATACACACAATGGAATACTATTCAGCCATAGTATTATAGGGAAAAAGAAAACCTTTTGCAAACACATGGTTGGACCTTGAGGACGTTGTGTTAAGTGAGATAAGTCAGACTCAGTAAAACAAATACTATATAATATCCATTACTATGTGGAACCTAAAAAAATAAACTTGGCAAAAGAATGAAAGGGTGGTTACCAGGGACTAACTGAAGGATGACAGAAAGGGAACAATGTTGTTTAAGGGTACATACTTGCAACCCGCAGATAAATTAGTTCTAGAAATCTAATACACTATAGATAGCAAAACTGTATTATAATCATATAACTTAGCAAGAGATTAGATCTTAATTTCCTCCTTCACTATAAGCAATAATCATGTTGCATGATGGAAGTGTTAGTGAATGCTAGAATAGCAATTATATTTCAATGTACATGGTTCAGATCCACATGCTGCTACACCCCCTTACACTTACACAATGTTTTATGTCCATTACATCTCCATTTAAAGATAATTAATTAATTAATAATAAAAGGAACAGCAGAAATATGGACGTTCATTGCCACATATCTAGTTAAATACACAATGAGATAAAGTGAGAGACTATGTCTTTGGAATATGAAAGACAAGTACTGTATGATCTCACTCATGTGTGGAATCTAAAAAAAAAGAAAGAAAGAAAGAAAAAAACCTTACAGATTGGTGGCTGCCAGAGGTTGATGGGGGAGAGAAAAATGGATGAAGTATGTCAAAAGGTGCGAACTTCCAGTTATATGATAAATAAGTTCTGGAGATTTATTGTACAGCATACTGAGTATAGTTTTTAAAGGTGAAATTAATTTAAATTTGCAGTTTGAACCTTTGTCATAGTAATTCCTGTTCAGGTGTGGGATCGAACAGAAGCTTCAGTAAATATAAAAATAAAGACATGTGCCCTTTTCTCTCATTTACATTAAAAGAAGTGAAATGCAAAACCATCAGCAACGAAACTACTTTGACTCATTGCTAAGCATTAGAAGCTGTGCTTACTCCCAATGCAGCTGAAGTTCAAAGCCTAGGCAAATCAGAGAGTGTGCTTTTCTCTGTTGACTGAACTCCCCTTCCACCCACGTTATTTTTGTGGTAAATATATTATGAAACACAGCAAGCGAGTCCAGTAGTGTTGTTAAGATAAACAACGTGTGTGCGTACACTCACACACACCTCACCCTGGGTGTGTTTGGCTGCTGGTGGCTAGTCAAAGAGGAATGCTGTAAAAAATATATAAATTGTTTAAGAGTGATCACTTTGCAACAGGAAACATTTTACGTGTTCTTGTTCTCTCTCTTTTTCTTTCTTTTAAACAAAGGAGAGTCTGTTTATAGCAGCTCAGATATATTTTGTAACACATCATTAAAATGATCCAACCCAGGCCATTCACCAGAGCCAATCTGTTAGGTAATGATGAACTTGTGATACACAGGAGCCAGACAGGTTATTCTGCTGATTCAGTCAGATTTTTTTGGTCTTGTAGGCACATAGTTTTCTCCTAAGTTAAAAAATTTTAAAGCAACTCAAACATAAAGACAAATATCCTAAAACTGCAAATTAATAGGCATACTTCAGTATGTATTTCTTTCCACAGCAGGGAAATGAAAATGATAGTGGAAGCGGGCTAAAGGTCAGTGATAATTTAAAAATGCACTGTATACTTAGTTTAATTTTTATACCATGTCACTAACCTTGAGAGTATAGATTATATTTTTAAAAAGATTTTTAGAGAACACAAGTCACTATTTAAAGTGCCACCTCTAAGTTAATTCTAAATGCAATTTTTGCACATAAAAATAAAAAAAAAACATGCACCTGAGATTCTTAGCATTGCCACTTTAATGCAAGCATTTCCTGTATCTAGTGTTTGGGGGAAAGTGCAAATATGCAGTACCTTGTGTACATTTTTTTTCTCTTTTGCCAACAGATGAGTCTCCCTGCTGTTCTAGACACCCAAGATGTAATCAGCTCTTATGAGAAAAGACAGGTTCCTAAATTCAGACCTTGAAGGAAAATTTTTTTTTACTTTGCCTCTAGTAAAGATTTCATTTGTAAATGTTCCTGTCAATTGAAACATACCGAAAACACAGTGAATGAACACTGCAGCAGGGCGATGTGGCAGAAGGAAATTAGGCGGTGACAGAGAATGGAAACGCTGGGATTTTCCATCTGTATACACATGAATCCACTCAAGATCATAAATCTTCCTCACAATTCCATCATTGGTTAAAGGTCATCTGCCTATTTGTATGCAGCCCAACCCTCTTACCATTTGAGAAGATGGAGCTCAATCACAAAATGAATGAGAATGTCCTGGAATATGATTAAAATAAATTTCACAAAAGCAAGTAGATATAAAATCTTAAAACCTACTAAGAGAGAAAGAGATCAAAGGCAGCAATCTGAAATCAACTTTAGCTTACTCGCAACTGTTCTTCAGCCTCCCTTACTTTCACTGGTACGTGAAGAACTTGCAGCAGAGAGAGAAGCCCACAGTGCAACAGGCGAGGGGCACAGAAGGGTCCCCTGAAAGATACATATGATGAGGTAGAAACCTGATGCTCTGATTTTTAAAAGGACAGCCTTATCTTAAAATTTCAGGATTACTCTTCCAGTTCCTTTATATTTTAAGATACATTTTTTTTTTTTTTTGGCGGACACCACATTTTTACTGCAGGGAGCTAGCCAGTTCCGACCGGATGAGTCAGACCTTGACCCTACCGGGCGGGTGCGGCCTCTGCGGCCTAAGTCCCACTCCCGGTCCCCCTCGGCAGGGGCTTTGTGCGGAGCTTCCGGGTCGTAGAAGTGGAAGGTGGCCATCACGTCTCGCATGGCAAGCATCAGCCTGTTCAAGCCCTGGTTGCGGTCCAGCGGCCCGGCCCCTCCGGCCTCCTGCCTCTCCCCCTCTGTGGTGTAACTGGGCAGCAGTGACCGAAAGAAGAGGGCAATTGTGTTTCCACGGCTGACAGGACTCAGCCTCTCGGGCCTCGTGTAGGAGTAGATGGTGTCTGGAGGAGGCAGGGGGTCAAAGCCCATCACAGACTGCGTGGTCACATCCGGGGGGAGCGTGGCAACAGCTTCCTTGATCTCAGAGAGGATCACGTGACGGCGGATGTTTCTGGGTGCACGCTGGTAGAGAACCTTCCGCCTGCTCTCACAGTCTTCCACAGCAGGGTCCCCAGTGTCCACTGCCCTCAGGACCTCCCGGACTTTCTCCTCCAGCGAGCTCATAGTGGCGGCCTCCTTCCACAGGAAGTGTGACCGCCCAAGGTACAGGCTCACCAGCTGGTGCAGGGCAGGGGGCTGGCTGATCTCAGCACTGGGTCCGAAAAAGTGGTGACCAGCGACGGCGGCATCAGGCCGCACGCTGCAGTACTGGAGCAGGGGCATCAGGACTCCGGGGAACAGGGTGAGTGCCTGGCGCAGCAGGAGGGAGGCCTTTTCCCTCATGGAGCTGAGCTCCTGGTCTGGGAGGTCTGCCTGCTGGCTCAACAGGAAGTATGCCAGCGGCAAGGAGAAGGCGAAGTTTGGGAGCTGAGACAGGTTCGATGAGCCTCCCATTCCTGGAACAGGCGGACCAGGTACTCCTAGCTGCGTGCCGTAAGGCCAGGTGGTCCACCAGCAGCAGCATGCACAGGGAGTCCTCGTCCGGCTCCAGGCTCAGAATGAGCTTGCAGTACTCCAGCGCTGTGCATGGGCAGCCACACTTCTCTAGGAAGCTCAAGTGCTTGTACAGGGCCAGGTAGAAGCTCCTGTTCTCAGGTCTGCGGTAGTCCAGCCGGCAGGCCCCGCTGGTGAGGCTGAACAGGGGGTGGAAGGCACACTCCATGCTGTACAGCGCTCTCTCCACGAGGTCTCGTGCCATCTCCTGGTTGTCCTGGAAGCGGCAGGCATCGCTGAGCTGCAGCAGCGAGTCCACGTGATAGGGGCTGGTCTGCAGTAGAACCACGATGTTGTTGGAGTCCCAAGCACAATTAGTTTTCTTTTAGTTATTATCACTTATAAAAGTTTGAGAATCTTCCATGGACTTTTTGAAAATTTTTTTTAAAGACTGTATTTGCTTATTTTTAGAGAAAGGGGAAGGGAGGGAGGAGAGGGAAAGAAACATCAACGTGTGGTTGCCTCTTGCACATCCCCCACTGGGGATATGGCCCACAGCCCAAGCATGTGCCCTGACTGGGAGTTGAACCAGTGACCTTTGGTTCGCAGCCCAGCACTCAATCCACTGAGCCATACCAGCCAGGGCCATAGTCCTTCTAATATATGCCATAGAACTTAAATTATTCTGCACTTAAACAGTTGAGTTTTTAGATCTTTCTGGTAAGATTTAGTATTTATTCTTACTAAAATTCATCTTATTTTACTGTACCCAGTTGCTCTATAATGCACCATAGTGTTTTCCCAGTTCTGTGGCACACACATAGTATACATTTTCTAAGAGAAGGTGGTGGGAAAGGAAGATGATTTTTTTCAAAAAGTACTTTAGCACTTGCATTGGCCTTTGAGAGAGAAGGATTTTGAGAAATTAATGTCGCAGGGAAGGTTATACTTTTTTCATATCCTAAGAAAGTTGCCTACTTTGCTTTTTGCTGCTCATCACCTGTTTTTCCAATGCCCACCAAAGCTTCTCTTACACATAATGGTCATTCTGGTGGGATAAGAAAATGAATACGTACAATGTGAACACCACCACAAAAAGGATTATCTGTGTGATTTTTATGTTGTAAGCTGTGGGGAATTTGAAAAATTCAAAACAAAGGGAAGTAAATTGATTTGTGAAATAAAAGTCTCAATATAAACAAAAAAATGAAAGGTACATAATGTTTAAAGAGTGGTTAATAACTTTCTCAACAAGGGCAACATCACCTACCCATTGCTAACCTCTACCCAATTTATTGCAAAAAGTGAAGGCTTAGTGGAGGGGATTGATGTCAAGATGAATGGAAGGTAGTTCTGACCTTTGACATTGGGAGCAAGGGATGGTAAATATCCTGCAAAATTTCAGGCAGACCCAACAAAGAAAACTTATCCTGCTCCAAATGCCAATATCAACTCCAGTAGAGAATAACGTCTGTGGTTAAATGACTGCAGAAATCAGACGATGTTTGCCAGAGCCAGGATTCAAACTCTGCTCCGACGTATTGTACACAAAGTTCACTTCTTAAAGCTTAAAAGGCCTTTACCATTTGTACAGTGAGATGTGTTATTTTAAAATATTTGTAGAAGTAGATTTATTTTCCATGTTCAGTTTTGCATTCATTTTCCACATTGCTCGCTTGGCATTTAACTTGTGCTAGTCAGTAGTGCCCCATTTAGACAATGTCAGACACTGAGGGTGCTAGAAGTTACTGTGTGTTGGGGCATGACTTTCTCCAGGATATAAATAAATGTTGTTTCACCACATAAACTGTAAAAACTTTGGGGACAAGCCTCTGCCTATTATTTTGTTATAACTTTAGTTCTAAGCACAATGACCTAAAAGATGTAAGAACTTAACTAATTTTGAGAAAATTAATAGGGAAGTGTTTATATGTGAGGGTCAGAAGGTGTTTTATTTGTATAGTATATTTATTACTATTCTCTCTAAAAAGATTAGAAGATATTCCTAGATTCAAGATTGACAACAAATGCTGGGGGATTCCAAGAAGTTCTGAAATACTTGGATTCTGCAGATTTCTTCTAAATAGATAACTAAAATGCACATGTCTCTAATCATTTCAAAATAAACAAGTTTAAAAATATACACATAAAAAGAAAGTAAGCTTCATTTTAAAATATGTCTTTGGTTTATAAGCATGAATAGAAGCATACTCCATACAGTGGGATTTATGCCTTGTTTGAGTATCTGTCAAGGATTTGAAAGCAGGGCTGTATTTTGCTTTTTCTCCCCATTGACTAACTTACTGGGTGACATTGAGAAAATCTCTCATTTTTTTCTGTATGTCGGCATCTTCACCTTTACTAATACCTCTGTGAGGTAGAGACGTAACAATCTATACCTCCAGGCAGTAACACAAAGTACAATAATTTTTTAACAAAGGGGAACTGTATTTTTATTTGAATATCAATAATACACCTTTGAATGTTTTAGGAAATTAGGATCTATCTAGTTCAGATTGGTTGTTTTTTGTTTTTGTCTTCCTCTTATGAATTGCCACACTGTGAATTTAAATGACTGAGAAGAGTTTTTCTAGATCAATTCTGCAGGCAGTTCTCTGCTTCATGTTCAATGATCCTTTGTTCCTTTACAACATGACCTCAAGATTTCCACAGGGACACCTGTAAGCCAAGGTCATAAATTTGGAAAGTATGTCATTTTTTTTCTATGTAGATCGCTCATTAATCACGTGATTCAATGTTCCATTGGTCAAGTATAATTTACAAGGTGAATCAAACAAAATTAAGAAAGGAGCAAAGATGAATAAGACAAAAACAAATGCATACTGCATAAGCTACTCGGCCACAAAGGACACCCTATGAAACATAAATTATAAGAGCCTTTATTTATTGTCTTTCCTCTCACCCCTGTCTTCCCTTTGAAAATTAATTTTATACAGTTTTGTTAGTTCTTTAACACGTCAGGGCTATTCAGCTATCACCACCAGAAGAACATTTCGCATTTTTTGTATTCTAAGCCAGTCTACATTGTTAACATTACATATATATTTCAGGCAACTTCTGATCCTATGTGAGGTGTGTAAGTGCTTAAGACTTTGTGCGTCGTGCTTTGAGCATGGTTCCCAGTGAGAGGTCATCACTCACTATGTGAATAATCCCATCTTCAAACAGAAAACAATGGCTAGAACTTAGGAGGGAAGAACAATTGCCTACCCCTAAATCCGGACTGTCAGGAAAGCATAGTACCAAATCATGTGGAGCAAGCAGAAAATCTATGTTGGGGGTGAGAAAGAAAGACTTTATATAAGCATCTAGGTTAGCTCAGGGCCCTGGGAAATAGATTTATTCCTAAAGGTGAAAGGTAATAGGGAAGGAAATACTAAGTGCAAACTTTGCCTACTTTATAATTTTGTCTCCAGGTGGCCTGGAGTGACAAGATTCTTTGAGATAATTATGAACTTTGGGTAAATTCTCAATATAGTATTTATTATATTCCTCTTTAAAAATTGCATTGAACATTTGAAATAAACCCTTAAAATATGCTAAATTCAATTTAATGTATATTAAAATTCTGAATCAAAATACCTAAGTTGTACATTTATTGATTCCTTTTATTTCATATCTATGGACTCTGTTTGAATTTAAAATATTATGTGTACATCTACTAGTACAGATGTTTTATAAATATTTAATTAGTCCCACATGTGTTTATTTTCATAAAGCACAATGTAGGAAGATGAAAGGTACTTGTTATTGAACATATAATAGGGTTGAACAACTAGTCACTTTATATTAACCCAAATCCCTGGCCAACATCACAGCTCCTCAATTGTGTCCACATGATATGGCAGGCTTTGCCAACGATGAGATTTACCAACAGGATTTACAAATCATTTTGAGTAAGTCTCTATGATGGCTACTTCATAAAACTTAATAAAAAATGTACATAGTCCTTTATTATAAGACACGTAGAAAGTCCAGAAATGTTTGAACTACCCAACTAACCAAAGTGAAAGATTTGAGAAAAAATTATCCATTTTATTCCTTTTTTAAAAATGAATTTTCAATGGCTACTATTTTGAGCATTTTGCTAACTTTTCACTGAGTAATTTTTCTACATTCCTCCTTTGAAATTTTTTAGAAACAATCTCTTCTTTCAATCACCAAATTCTTTTTTAATATATTTTATTGATTATGCTGTTACATTTGTCCCATTTTTTTCTCCTTTTTATTCCCCTCTGCCCTGTACCCTCCCTCCCACCATCATTCCCCCACCTTATTTCATGTCCATGAGTCATACATATAAGTTCTTTGGCTTCTCCATTTCCTATGTTTTCTTAACCTCCTCCTGTCTACCAATTATGCTTCTTATTCCCTGTACCTTTTCCACTATTCTCCTCCCTCTCACTCTCCACTGATAACCCTCCATGTGATCTCTATTTCTGTGAATCTGTTTCTGCTCTAGTTGTTTGCTTAGATCGTTTTCATTTTTGTTTTTGCTCTCTTAGGTTCGGTTGTTGATAGTTGTGAGTTCTCATTTTATTGTTCTTATTTTTTATTTTCTTCTTTTTCTTAGATAAATCCCTTTAACATTTCACATAATAAGGGCTTGGTGATAATCAATCACCAACTTCTTAATCAACACTCTGATGACTTTAAGCCTATGTTGAAATGTAATTCTTACCTGAGCCTCTTTCTGAGTTTTTAGTGTTCTGATAACATCAGACTATCTTAAAAATCCCTTTCATTCAATGTTTCATTTTTTTAAATATTCAAAAGTATTGTCGTTTGTTGAAAAAATGGTCAAATAGAGTAAAAAACAAAGATGATATAATCACCCAAATTTTCACAGCAGGAAAAGTTACATTTGCTATTTGGCTTATTTCTGTTCAAAATTTTCTAAAAACAAGTCTACATTTACAGAAATGTTTTACAAAATTGAGATTGATCTGATTCTATTGTAATCTGATTTGTCTTAATTTAGCAATAATAATAATAGTGTTAATTATTAAGATACTTTTCAATGGCTTTGAATTATTACAATATATAGATGTATCTAAGTTATTTAACACATCTCCTTATTGTTTAGACATAAAGATTGTTTTCAAATTTCCACTACTATGAAGAACACAGCAATAATCTTATACAAACATAAATCTCTAATCTTTTTTAGTAAGTTCTTTGAAGTAGAACTATTAATTAGGTCTAAGTTTATAAACATCTTTTAAAGTTTTTTATCTAATTGCTGTATTACCCCACAAAGGTCCACAATGTTTCTCATAATTTTTCTCACTATTGCTGTTGTACATAAGTGAAGTACCATCTTGTTTCATAAACTGGACTGTTTCTGAGGGAGATGACCCGCATTTTCCTCTCCCACCCTTGTGCATACCCACCACTTCCACGTTTTGAAGCACTCTCATTTTTTGCACTTTTGCTTTCAATGCGTGTGTGCTATACCTTTATTTGTAAGAGAAGTTGGAGAGCAAGAGGACTGGAGCCAAAAGGACTGAAGATCTGCTGAAGAAAAATGTAGAATGTGGAAACATGTTCCCCAGAAACACCTTCACATCCGTCACCCAGCACCAGGATAATGTGAGCAAAATCAATACTCAATGCATTATATTTTACGTGCAAAGTGTATTTGTTTACTTCCAGATTGTTGTTAGTTATGTAATCTTGTTCAAATGAAATATTTTTTATGTTGGCAAAACTGGAAATGAATTAAATATATTCTATTTTCCCCCAATAAAATCAATAGAAATGTGTTTTCATTTCATGGTTTTTCACGTTGTATCCAGGTAGTCAGAAACAAATCAATATCATTAGATGAAGACTGATGTACAGAATCAGGTGGAAAGAGCAAATTACAAAACAGTCTCTAGTTTATGATTATAGTGTGTGCATTTTTATCTATTATATAGAGTTTTAACCTAAAAGCATGTAAACACAAATTATCTAGAAGCAACTAATGTTTCTTTCTAGGCACATATACCTTGATTTGAAAAATGCTAGTTGCCAGATTCTCCGAAACTGTACAGGCCATCAGGACTTCAGGTGCAGTCCTGAAGGTAGAGACCGCACAGCTGTGCGAGGATGGCTGCCTTCAGATTGCAAATGGGTCCCAGGCCAACCAAAGTACTTTCTTCCTGGAAGTTCTCATACTAAAAATTTCCAAATAATTATTCCAAGTTTGAGCAAAGATTTACTGACCCTCTCAGTGGAACGTTTCATAGTGTAGAATAAAACATACTTTATTCTCACCCTAATCCCCCAGGAAAGTGTTTAAACTTATAGAATCAATACCCATCTGGAGCTGCTCATATTCACTTTAGTCCTTGCTAATAGGAAAAAATATTATTGGTATCTCTAAGGGCACTGATGTTGTCTGAGGTTGAAATTTTTCTTGAACAAATGCAAGGGAATTAAAAATATTGTTTCTCCTAAAAAAATCAAAGCTTCATCTTTATTCAACTAGTGATGATTACCAATGATACATTTTTTAAACCAGTATGTGTTTTATTTTTTTATTTATTGATTTTTTAGAGAGAGAGAGAGAGAAGGGAGAAAGAAACATTGATTTGTTCCATTCGGTTATGCATTCACCAGTTGCTTCTTGCATGTGCCCTCACTGGACGTGGAACTCACAGCCTTGGTGTATTGGGGATGAAGTTCTAACTCGCTGAACTACCCAGCCAGGGCAACAGTGATAACATTTCTGAGTTCATATATGTGATTTAAATCAGCGTGTGAAATTTCCTAAGTCTGATATAATAATGAAGCATTTCATTTTTATTAGATTTTTCTAAAATAAAAATATAGTCATATCTTCTTGGTAATTTTGTTTACTTCCATTGCATATTTTAAATAACTCACTCAATTTTGAGGAACTTTGAAAATTACCCCACCCTATTTTTAATGTGTATTTACTAGTTTTAGTTCTCAGAATCCATAAAAGGTTACATGATCTTTATAGCCTATCTCAAAATAAAACAAGAATTTGAACATTGTCCTTTGCTTTTGAATACTGTGTTACGGATTGCCAATGATGAACTGGTTGACATATTAAATGAAGTATGCTTAACCTTAGATCACTAAATCTTTAAAAATTGATAAACTTGCAAATACTTTTAAGATAGATGACATGTATCAGTTTCAGTACGAGTAGTAAATAATTTAATACTTCAATCATGGGACTTCACTGAGTCCAAAGGTGGCCTAAGCCTTTGAAAAGTAAGAGTTAGCCAACTAAGATTTGTTGATAATCATTTTAACAATGTGCAAGAAATTAGGTTATATATATTACACATAATATATAATAATATATTTTATTATAATATATATTATTAATATGATATAATATAATAATAATGTATGTATATATACTGTTATATTATATTATTATATATTCCCATAGGTGCTTTGCAGTCATTTGATAATAAAGTTATTAGGCCATGTATTAGTTTCCTATTGCAGCTATAAAAAAATTCCCCCAAATTTAGTGGATTAAA
Source organism: Tonatia bakeri (assembly GCA_004024845.1). NCBI lineage: Eukaryota > Metazoa > Chordata > Mammalia > Chiroptera > Phyllostomidae > Tonatia > Tonatia bakeri. Next base: position 27,160 of record PVIA01003126.1, read on the forward strand.
ACAGGGTAAGTGAATTAAACAGGACAAATGTATATACTTACACTTCAGGATGTCAGAAGTCCAAGAGGGATGTCCTGAGATTATAACCAAGGTGTTGGCAGGACTGCACTTCTCAAGGCTCTAGGCCAGGAGAATCCCTTGCTTTGCCTTTTCAACCTTTTAGAGCCACTGTCGTACCTTGGCTCCATCTTGAAAGCCAGCATTTACATTGCTCCTAAATTTTCTTCTGCTCTCACATCTCATCTGATTGACTCTTCTGCCACCCATTTTCACTTACAAGACCTTTGCTTGTGGTTATATTGGGACCATCCAGATAATCTGATGTAATCCCCCATCGCAAGGTTCTTAATTACAATCAACAAGGTCCTTTTTGCCATATAAGATAACATAGTCACAGGTTCTTGGAATTAGGACAGAAATATCTTTGAGGGATTATTGTTCTTAAGTGTTAAATATTATTTTTCTTAATGTAAATAAACAACATGCATCTACTGTTTGAGTTTCTGTTAAAAATGGGATATTTTTTCCCAGTACTTTGAACATTTTATGACTAATTTCTATTTTCATCCTAAGTGGAAGAACTAAAAGAAAACAGAAATATTAGTGCATCATAAGTGGGTCATTTGAATGTAAAATTGTCATACTGAGGGCATGGATTAAAAATACTTTATCAGTAATAATTTTGATAAACAAAATTTTAGTAACCTTTAACATATCACTTAGTTCTGGAAATTTAACCTTTGACTCTGACCCCTTCTCACTCAAGTGAAGAGAAGAAAAGGTTTGCACATTTTCTATTGCCTATTCTATTACAATTTGAAAGTGTCTTTGGAACAATAGCCAGTTAAGGAGCTGATATCGTCTCCTGTTAGCTTTGAATGATCACCATGAAGAGTTTTTCTCTAACTGTCCTAAAGGGTAAGTCAGAGTTTATCTGTCTCATTAATCTGGGCTTCCACTGGGGCCTGGGTAAAAGATTTAGAATGTCATCAGTACGTGGCTTTCATGACCTTTCTTTTGAGCAAGGATTTTAACAAGGGAGGGAGAGCTCATGTAAGTTTCAGCCTCCACAGGAAGTGGTTTCCTCATTTCTATACATGGATGAAAGGAACCATATTGAAGTAAATTCTGTGGAGATAGTGAAAAGGTCACTGTGACTGAATTCTGCGTCAGGACTCAATACAGACTGAGTGGACCCAGCTTTAATTTTTCATACCTCAATGTATTCACTGTCAATGACTTTTTATTAACAAATATGGTGGATATCTTCATCACTTTTCCTATAAAAGTCTTGATCAATGATCAAGAGAATGGATTGGTTTTGGAAAATTATTCACTGTCTTTAATTTATTGGAGATGCCTTTGTTTTTACACTTGGCATTTTCACTGAGGCATGTAGTAAAAAGTATTGGGAAAACATAAGTCTTATGTGAGTATATTTGAGTGTCATATGTGTAGAATATTTTTTCAAGTTTTTTTTATTGTTCAAGTAGAGTTGTCTCCATTTTTCCTCACATCACTCTCCCCCACCCCACCCTCAGTCTGACCCCCTTTGACTTTGTCCAAGGCTCCTTTATACATGTTTCTTGACAACCCTTCCCCTTCTTTCCCCTGTTATCCCCCGCACCACTCCCCTCAAGTTGTTGTCAGTTTGTTTTTAATTTCAATGTCTGTGATCAAGGAGTTTTCTGTATCTTCATGTTCATCTGTCCCTGACAATACTGTAGCTCAGAAGAACAAATCCTTACCTCTGGTGAAGGATGAGGAATGCAACAGAAATCAAAATGCACTTCTACCCTGAGGGTGGCAAATCAACTGCTTTCTATCTGTGATTTCAGTCCTTCATGAAAACGTAAATCAGGTGAAGTCGTGTGGTTGTATCAAATGCAAACCCTTAGAACTTCTGTTAATCTTGGCGACATTTAGCATCAATAAGGACAAGTGAAAGATGTCAAGTTGCTGTGTTACTTGTACTTAGATTTTACTTCTCATTAATCCAGGGAGAATGATTTATGTGGTCAAGTAGACCTTGTAATGATTATATTCGTATCCAGAGGAGGCTTATATACAAGCATTGTTCATTATTGCTGTATCACTCTCACTTTAACAAGAAGCGTAGATATGTGAGCTCATGTCAGTTGGAGCAAACAAATAAGCCTGTGTGGACATAAATAAACTATAACCATTGAACGCTATTATGTTTTCTCTTTAGTTGAACACACACAACCCTAATTTTGGAGCATTTGAAGAAATGTCTAAATAACTGTAAGGTCGAGTGCTCTATAATTAATAGCTAAATTACACTAAATGATAATTATAAAATATAGAGGATATCATTCATATTTTCTAAGAGTTTTTAGCAGGAAAGAAAAGCTTGTAAGCAGTTGACCATTGAACAATGTGGGGGTTGGGGCACTGACTCTCCCACACAGGTGAAAAAGTCCACGTATAGTTTTTGATTTCCCACTAACTTAACTACTAATAGCCTACTGTTGATTGAAATCCTTAATAGTAACATATACAGTTTATTCACACATTATTTGTACATTATAGGTATCATATACTCTGTTCTTATAGTAAACTAGAGAAAACATTATTAAGAAAATCATAAAGAAGAGAAAATAAATTTACAGTATTTACTGAAGAAAATTTACCTGTACGTGCAAGTTCCAACTTGTGTTGTCCAGGGTTAACTGCATTCTTATGTACTTTCATATATGATAAATGTTTCTTTTACTTTAGAAAAGTTGTAATGAATGAGATAAGTTTAAAACCCAGCCCACCCCCCATCACCCCAGCCCCATCCTGCAGTCAGTCCCTCATGACCTCAGCTGCTTGCCAGTCCCCTTTTGTCTTCTGCATCAACACGTCTCAGATTCTCCGAGTCTTGCTTTGTGATATTTGCATGACCATTAATCATAACTCTTTCTTCTAACAATCTCAATTTTATTTTGAACCTGCTTTCATTCCTGTCATTTGTGGTTCCAGCAGGGCTGACCAACACTCCAGCTCCATGAGGTTTGTGTGACTCAGGCCTGGACAACCTGTTGAATATACTCTCTGACCACAGTAATGAATTTAGGGTTGGTGTCTAGTCAATGTCAATAGGATTTCTTCACCTGAAATTACTGGCTAACCAGTAGCAGTGTGTTGGTAAACTAAATGTAGGATGGCGGGGCCTTGTGGGTAGCACAGAAAAGGGAAGTCTTGATAGCATTTGCTGAGTTCCGTGGAGTAAATACTCCTGCTTTGGATGGCTTCCATCTACCACGTTGGCACCACTAAATACAAAGTTTTCTTTACAATTCTCCAAATCTCATGTGCAATATCAGGCCCTGAAGACTAGGGTACACTTTCTTCTTAGGCTATTATATTCACATGTCATTTATAATACATTCTGTACACGCAGAACCTTTTAGGCATAAGCCCCTGCCCACAGGCTTGTAGGAAGGGAGAGTCCTCTGTAAAATAATGAAACAAATCTCTTATCTTCTCTCTATAAATGACTGGGTAGGAATGGGTATCATACGCCAAGGGTAGTCAACCTACTTGCTGTACAGAACATATGATATGGTAAGCTAGGTTGATGCAATTCACTTTACCTGCAATTTTAATTGATAAGCACAGAGAAAACTAAGCAGCTGGCAGTCATCACTGAAAGTCAAAAGAGGCATAGAGAAAGAAACTATGAGGCAGTGTTGGGGTCTTAAGGCAGAACTTACGGCAAATTGAAGCTATGAAAGAATAGAAGCTCAGAAAAAAATAAACATATTAAAATACAGAATTCCATTTACCCTGAGAAATATAGATAGAACAACATTTGGTTCCTAGGGTTGCTTCAATTCCTGTCAACACTCTCGTTCCAGATCTGGACCACATATTCTTAAGAGAAACTTTCTTTTTGTTGCAGCCACTTTAATGAGTTTATTTATTTGTGGCAAAGACTTTAGTGAAACATAAATTTGTACCAGGTGTAAAGAATTGGAAATGGGTTAATTGGAATTTCTTGGTATGCTGCAGTGGCTATGAAGCAGTTAATAAAGTACTAATCTGTGATTTGTGGAGAAAAGAAACACCAGGAATTTTTACTTGAACAGAATTGGGCAGCAAGTGAATGTCTTTGAAATTACTCATCCTGTTAAATATCTTGCCATCCAAAAATAAATGCCCTTATAGTACAAACCACAAGAACCATATGTTTCAAAGTTAGTGAACTATTCTAGAAAATGCAGTATATATTTAGGACCAGAGCAAATGAATGGTACTGAGAAGTGAAGTTGTCTTTTAACTTCTCTCTTTCATAAAAGCTAGCTGTTAGGACAGTTTAGGTTTTTACTACTCTTTTATATCACTTATTTAGTGGGGGCTAATGCTGGAAGTTACAGGTGCAGAGAGGAGGCAAATGAAAACTGAATGTATTTCAACAGCACTATTTAAAATAATAGCTAACATCATATGTTCCCGGTACTCTTTGAGGTGCTTTAGATATATTGACTCACTTAATTCTACCCAAAATCTTATAGGGCAGGTGAGAAGCATGCTCATTTTGTAGATTAGGAAACTAAGGAATAAAGAGATTAAGATGATTGCCCAGTTATTAAATATCAGAGTCAGGTTTCATAATCTAGCTTCAGATCAGTGGTTTTGACCTTTATCTTGTAGACTCAAATATCATCAAGCAGTTTTTTAAATGACCTTTTGCCATTGCCTATGGGAGTAGTCGGTGGAGTTCAGACAAAATTCACAGCATTCTCTTTGCAAGATTTTGGTGTATTTACACTTTGAAGAATAGATAAAATGTGTTAGGTGAAGGAAGCTTTGATATTGAGGATGGGATGTAGAGAGTTTGCTCTACCAGTCAGAAAGAGCTAAACCATATTATACATGTCAAGTGTCTTGTTCACCATGAACACATTTTTACCAAGATGAACTGTCTTATAAATATCTTATAGCACAGTTTTTCACCTCCTCAGCCAAAAGGTGGGACTCCATACTTCAGTCAGGCAATCCAAAAGCTAATGAGGATGCTGTGATGTGGCCTGGTTCACCAAAAGATGAGCTCAGTAAGTGAGAGTCTCTTGAGAATCAGAACTAGGAAATTCTAGGGGAATGAGTCATTTAGCAGTGGAACCAAAGTGAAATGTTGTAGAAATCAGCCTGGAAAGACAATGATGGACTTTGCCAAAGTTATGAGGTAACAGAAACTATGAGTAAGCAGAACAATTAGATAAGAGAAAAATATATAAGGTAAAGGGTAAGGAAACACTTTTATTTCCATAGGGCATTAAAAGTGGGCATGTAGAGAATATTCGCATCATATAGTTGGCATAGCAAGATATACAATAAAGATCCCCAAAATACTGCTTTTGAGGTCTTCAGATGTGTTGTGTGTCCAGGAATACCTTTCTCTTCAAGATTCTGTCAGAAGGTGACCATGTCAATACAACCTCTTCCCATTTCCTTGAGGTTGTTTTATTTTTTTCTTGTAAATAAAAGCTACTGCCTGAGATAATAAAAGTGGGTTCTGAATGATTCTGAACCATCTTTATTGTCTTAGGCAACAGTTTCTGGTAGCTATTATTTCATAGCTCCTCCAGGTTATGAGTTAACAAATCACTCTGGGATTTAGCCTGTGACACTTTGGGCATTTCTTTGAATGGCACTGGTACGTGACAATATTGTAAAAAGCATTCTTTGTTACCCACTATTATGAATGTGTCTGTCCTTCAAAGAACTGAAAGTTAGCCAAATTAGAATAATTATCAGCTGCAGAAATAATAAAATGTGTCTGTTACATGAACTAGATTTTAGATGTGAAATTGAAGGGAGAACAATTCTTATAAGAATCAGTGGAAAAATTGGACAAATATTTGGGCTGATTTTAATCTTTTTCTCAATTTCGTGTTCTCCACAGTAAATTAAATTGTTAAGCAGGATCATTCAACTATTTCGTTAAAAATAGTGCAATTGATATCTTATTTTTCTTACTGCATCAGATGGATTTCCTAAATACCATAATACTGTGTTACACACTAAATGCTTTGTTCACCCTCGGTTTTCTCCATTTAGGAAACTACACCCATGTTATTCTCTCCAGATATTATTTTTACATCTGGCAGCTGGCTGGGTGTCTGCAGCATTCTTTAGTGTTACCATATTAATTGTGTCTAATCATATCTCCTAGATTTGATTTATTCTGCTTTAGAATTTGGGATTTAACAGCAATCTAGCTTCGAAACACCTAAAATAGGGTATATAAATACATATTTATAAACATATAGTATGTTGGTAATATAAGCACATGGTGGTTTAAAATTTTCAAAACAATTTTAAATCAAATATCTCTTCTACTGTGATAGCTAGCTTTTGAAATGATGTCATTTATGACTATTTCCATTTCAAGTGTATCACTAACAGTGATTTTTGTTGCAATTGACAGAGGCTCAAACACAAATGGGCAAAACAATAAAGGAAATATCTGTCAGATTACTGAAAATTTCCAGTGATAGATTTGGCTTTAGGCAGTTTGAATGGGGCTCTACATCTCTTTCTCTGGGGTTTTCTGGGTGTGTCCTTCATGTATTGGTTTCTATGCAGGTAAACTTTCCACAGAGCAGTAGAAATCTCCAAGAGTCAAAGGCCTTCCACCTGCTCATCTGACCACCTGCTTAACCTGACTGAAAGACTTTTCTTTCCCTAACGATTGTACTGACATCCTAGACCCCTCTCTGACTAGACAATCTTAAATGTGGATTCCTAAAAGTCATTCAAATGGCATCCTCTGAGCAGATTAAGCCTGGATTAGGTGCCTGTCACTGAAGAAGTCATTGTGAATATGGAATAGGTTTAAACTGAGTTCAGGAAGGCAAGGGAGGGTGATCACATCCTCCATATGACTGGTACCCAAGGGGAGACAGCGGACAGTATGCTGAAATGACTACTTCTACAACGGGTACTATGCCGAGGGAAAAGGCAACCAAAAGTGTGGAATCTGAAAAGGTCATTTGAATTTCTTTTCCACACCTTGGAGTTCTAAACCCTGAACCAGTCACTCAACATTCTTAAGACTATTTCTTCACTTATAACACAAGACTAATATGGTAACCATGTCTTGAGAAGGAAATAATGAGTGCCTGCTCAAAAGAGGGAAAACGCTTGCCGTGTTTCTCCTTTAATTTCACACTATTACCACACTTCACTGTGGACACCAGATCTTTGGGTTTTTAACACCTTAAGTAATTCTCTGCAACACCAGCTGGGTGCCCTATATTCAACTCTGTTCCTGTCTTCCTGGAGTGAGCTTCAGATCTCACAAGTTAAGTCCTTGGACCCATGAGACTTCCCCCACTTTAGATACCAATCACAAGTCCCAAGTTGTCACTTGCATTTTTAACTGTCAATGAATCAGGGCTCTTTGGTCCTCTTCTTGGGTTCAGTAATTTGATAGTGTGGCTCAAAGAACTCAAGAAAACACTTAAGTTCACAGGTTTATTACAAAGAATACAACAAAGGATACAAACAGCTGAATGAAGAAACGCATACAGCAAGACTGTGGGGAGCGATAAAGAGTTTTAGTGCCCTCTGGGCATACCACTCACCCTACACTTCCACATACGCCATTCCAGGAGCTCTTCAAACCCACATACTATGGAAATTTTTAGGAGGCCTCATTACATCGTCGTGATAGATCATTAACTTAATCTTCAGTTCCTCCTCCTTCCCCAGATGAAATTTCCAAGCTTCTGATCATGAGTCTGTCTTTCTGGTGACCAGCTCCCATCCTGAAGTTATCCAGGAGCCAACCAAAAGTCACCTCATTACAACAAAAGATACTTCTATCACCCCAGAAATCCAAGGTTCAGGAGCTCTGTGTCAGGACCAGGGTCAAAGACCAAATATTAGAACAAAAAAGAGAAAAATGCTCCTAGTGATCTTATCACTTAGAAAATCACAAGGGATTTAGGATTTCTGTGCTAAGAACCAGAGCCAGAGACGAATATACATATTTCCCATGATTTCTCACCTGCCAGGTAACTTTGTAAACCATTATGTGCTATAAAAATTATGTTAATTTACTATGAATGATGCTGTGCCTACTATTATAATTTAAGTGGAAAACATTGTTAACTTAAAGTGTGTGTTTATATATAGATAAACACACACACAAACAAACACTTTAAGTAAATGTCTTCTAAGTGAATGAAGTGCTTATGTAAACACTCAGTTTTACCAGGATGTGCCAGTGTGTTTCACAACAAAATGCAGAAATGTGCAGTAGCAATTACTGAGATACTGAGATGATTCTGTAGTCAAAATATTTGGAGAATGTTAAATTAAACAAACATAAATTGGTTTCTTTGCAATAAGACTTTTTGAGATTTTAATATGCTAATATTAAATGTAAATGTTTAAGGAAAAATTACATTGGTATCTAGTGGGTAGAGTATGGCCAACTTGCTAAACATTCAGTAATGCACAAAACAGCCCTCTACAGCAAATGGTTCCCAGCCGAAACTACCGATAGTGCCAGAGCGGTGAAAGCCTGCTGTAGACTACTGTGTGTGAAATTAACTTTGGTAAACACTGATTTGCATGGTTGATGACACATTTTCTAACTCTAAAACATTGTACACTATAATCATCTGGTTTTCAAATGGCTCACCATCAACCTGACCTTTACTCAATAAGAAGAAATAACCTAGTAACTGAAGTGTACCAAAAAGGAGAAGGGCTAAACCCTCAATTATGCCAAAAAATGTGCCTAACAGAGATACTGTAATAAATTATACTTGATAAAATATTGGAAAGCCTTGTTATTATGTTAAAACTTTCATCTATTATTGCACATTTTAATATAAAATTAGTCAAATTATCCTTCTTAAATAGCAGCAACCACATATGAACAGTTTACACTTGAAAACCACTCGATCCTTTTCAAACATCCTTTATATATCTGTTCCTAGTCTTTTCATTGACATTATTGATATAAATTTCTCTAAAGAAGAATTTTTAATAGTTTAATACAAATTGGCTGTGTTCTGAAAATATGATAGAATGGTTCAAATAGGAAGTTTGCATTAGTCCTGTAAATTCCTATTCAATAATGTTTCATCAACTGCTCTTGTTTGAGATTTTAGTCTATATTGAACAAAAAATAGCCTTTAATAATGTTAAGGGTAAATATTAAGGGTAAACAGGATATTAAAACAAAGTTTTCTTGTATTTAATCTACTAGAATGAAATAATAAAAATTTGAGAACCAGAAAGGTGAATAAGTTCAGGTGAAATAAGTCAGAATTAAAACTTGCCAAAACTGCAGTGTGAGTGGTTATCACTGCCTTTCAGAGGCACTGAGACCATAACATTAAAGTCATTTGCCATTCTTTGGACAGCTCTGACTAGCTGTCTAGGAAATCCCTACTTTAGTGCAGATACAAACCTAAAGCTTCGAAGACAAGCAAAGAACAAGAAAACAATGATAATAAAGCCCTATGACATCTGTTTTGTCCTTGTTCTTCCAAAGTCAAATCACATAGGGAAACTGAAGGTACAGAAAAATCTTACATATGAGGTAGCTGAAGTAAGTCTACAGGACTTGATTCACTTAATTGTCAGTCAGGTCTAAAACCTCTATGGTGGTAATTTAATTAGTCATAGCTCTTGCCATCATTATATCATCTTAATTATGGAACTTTTAGAGCACAAGTCTGAAGTCCAAAGCTAACTGGTAGAAGTTTTAAGGAAGCTCTGTTCATTGTTTCCTCCTTACATTACACAGTACAAGGGTATATGCAGGTCAAGTAAGGTCATTAATCACTATCATGTCTTTCCTTTCTCTGTCTCTGTCTCTGTCTCTGTCTCTGTCTCTCTCTCTTTTCTAGAAGAATTACATGGTTAATAGTAAGAGTAGGTCAAGTAAGGTGACTGGTCTAGGTCGAAAGTAACTTATTTACAGTGCACATCCCAGGACCGTAGTGGAAATTCCCTAATGTGGTAATTTAGTAAGGCAAAGGTATCTGGCTCAGACTTACACAATTGGCTGTATCCAGCCTTTGTTTGCCAACCTGAAAGGACAACAGTGATGTAATGTTATTTTCCCTATCTCGAGTATCTCTTGGCTTTCTAAAGCTTCTGTAGTTTGGTAGGTTCAGTATCGGGTCCGGGAGAGGAAATCCCCATGATTTGTCATAGTTAGCTTGGTTTCCTTCCCTACTTGTAAACATATAGGTATATCTCTATCTATCTATCTATCTATCTATCTATCTATCTATCTATCATCTTAATTCCTTAAGAGGAAAGAAATGTAGGATAAATTTATTATAGAACAACATTGTTAGTTTTATTTTAATATATTTCCTTGCATATTTGAATATCTTTTCACATAAAATTCCTCTAAATTTCAATAAATGGGTCTAATTGTTAATCTGAAAAAGGCATACTAAACATACTGTTTCTCCTGTGTTTCCAGAACTTTGGGCCTCACTGCAGTGTATATATTTGGGATCACCCTGTCCTCATAAGAAGCTAAGTCAAATAATCACAGCATTAAGGTTCTGGCGCGAAGCTACGAGCGGGGCTTCCTCACTTCGAGCTTTGCAGAGGCAGCAGCTGAGAGTGTGGGAGAAGCTGGATCCAGACCAGATAGGGGACCAACATCCCAGGACTGATAGTCACCTGGCATTGTGCCGAGTCGTGTGTGTGTGACCTTTATAGCAGTGAGTGACTTGAATAATAGTGTGATCCTCACTTTATTGATAAGAAGGCTGAACCAGTTGACTCGGGCTTACACATTCAGGAACTGCTAGAGCTGATACTCAAACCCAAGTTCGTCTGATTCCAGATTTAATTTATAACCCGCTAAATTGACCTGGGCTTACATTCCTGTGTCTCCACATTAACGGCACCAGTTTCACAAATTATACAATCTTTTGCAGCCTCCACTGCCTCATTTCTACAAAAGGATATAATACTATTAAGATGGTTATTTTAAAGATAAAATAAGATCACGTTTGTGCAATCACCAACATAGAGAATATATCTTGTCACTATGTATTTCCTATTCCTCACAATTCAAACAAAACAGAGAAATTTCTGTAGAAAATGATTACTAGTTGATAGAGCAGTTCTCTCTTGGCTGTACTTTAGAATTTAAAGAGTACTGGTGCCTACTTAACAGGGAGTGTGGTAGGGTTTCTAAGACACTGGCGATGTTGTTTTCTGAGTGATGATTACACAGGTATACACCCTGTGTGGTAATTCCTTAAGCTGTACATTTATGAGAGCTGAATTCTTCTGGATGTATATTTTATTTCAATTACAATGGATATTTTTAAAACACACTTCCTCCCAGATATGACTTCTCAGAAATTCTGATTAAATAGCTCTGTAGAGGAGTGTAAACATCAGTTTTATTTAATCGCTCCTTGGGTGATATTAATATGCAGTCAGCATTGAGATCTGCTATTGAGAGGAAGCAAACTTTAGCAAATTTAAGAATCAAGTAAGGCATGTTGTATAGCAACACAGGCATTCTCTGCCAAATTCAAAAGTCTGAGTTGTGTACAACAGTTAGATATAGAAACATGAAACAGTACCCTTGTTTCATGTAAGGATCTCTCCCAAAATGAGAATTACAATATGCAACCATTAATTGCCTCAAAAAGCACTTGGCATTTTTTGTTTTTTATTTATTCTTTATTGCATTTGTTTACATTACCAATTAGTCCCCTTATACCCATCCCCTGTCAACAATCACCACACTGTGGTCCATGTCTATGAGTCCTTTTTCCTTTTTGCTCAACCTGTCCACTCCTAACCTGCCCCCCTCCATGCAACTAGCTGTCATCCTAATCTTATCCATGAGTCTGCCACCATTTTCCTTGGTAGTGCAGTTTCTTCATTAGATTCCACATATGAGTGAAGTCTTACGGTATTTGTCTTTCTCTAACTGGCTTATTCACTTAGCATAATGTTCTCCAGGTCCATCCATACTGTTGCAAAGGGTAAAATATTTTTCTTTTTCCAGCTGAATAATATTCCATTGTGTAAATGTCCCATAGTTGTTTTATCGATTCTACTGATGGACAATTGAACTGCTTCCATGTGTTGGTGATTGTAAATAATACTGCAATGAACACAGGGATGCATATGTCCTTTTGAATTAGTGTTTTGGTTTCCTTCAGATATACTCCCAGAAGCGGGATCACTGGGTCAAAAGGCAGATCCATTTTTAATTTTTTGAAGTGTCTCTATATTGCTTTCCACAGTAGCTGCTGGAATCTGCATTTCCGCTAACAGTGCAAAAGGGTTCCCCTTTCTCCACATCCTCTCCAGCATTTGCTCTTTGTTGATTTGCTGATGATGGCCATTCTGACAGATGCGAAATGATATCTCATTGTGGTTTTAATTTGCATTTGTCCAATGATCAGTGACACTGATCATCTTTTCATATGTCTATTGTCTATCAGTACGTCTTCTTTGGAGAAGGGTCTATTCAAGTCCTTTGCCCATATTTTAATTGGGTTGTTTGTTTTCTTGGTGTCGAGTTTTGTAAGTTCTTTATAAATTTTGGACACTAAACCTTTATCAGATGCATTAGCGAATATGTTCTCCCATTCTTTGGGTTGTTTTTATATTGTTGATGATTTTTGATGATACGAAAATCAATGAATCCAAGAGCTGACTCTTTTAAAAAGATAAACAAAATTGGCAAATATTTAACCAGACTCATTAAGAAAATAAGAGATAGGACCCAAATAAATAAAATCAGAAATGAAAAAGTAGAAATAACAACTGACACCAAAGAAATATAAAGGATTGTAAAAAAATATTATGAACAACGATATGCGAACAAACTGAATGTGGACAAAATGAATTTTTTTCATTTTTAATAAACATTTATATTAGCGTCTATTTTATTAAACCATCCTGCCTTTTTTGAATATCTTTATTCAACAAAATATATGTAGTTTGATAAAATAAGAGAAATGTGTGTGTTAAAATGTCAACTTTTCCCAAGTGCTTACATATGCGAAGTTTAGTCAAACATCCTCCACTATCCAATAGTAAGGGACAGGTAAGTGGACAATGTCTGCATTTTTTACATAACAAATATTGGACATTATTTTGGACATTGGCCTTTTAGACAATGTTACTGCCATTTGCGTTTCTCCTTACCAATACATACACATACATCTATTTTATATGTGTTATCGTAGAAAACTATTTTATAAAATATAAACAGAATAACTTAAACTTCAAATTATTTAATGTTAATTTGAAAATATGCTCTATGCTAATTCTTTTGTGAAGCTTTACCAATGCCTTCATGGTGAAAATTTTCAGGAAACCACTCATTTTGCTGGGATTTTTCAAAACTGCCTAGTAAAAACAATCCTAAGTGATTAAATTTTAGGTATTTATTATATATATTCAAGTAACCTCTCACTTGCTTTTGTGGGCAAAGATGTCATTCAACTTTTGGCTGAATTGATTCTCTTGCTCTTAATAACTATTTTTCCATCCAGTGTCTAACTAATTAATAACCAAGAGCATTTCCACATCTCACTAATAGGAGAGCCATTTGTATCATTAGCTGAGCAAGCAGAGTTTGATGATTGTGTGTATAAACTCAATTATCAGAGGGTAAACTTAATTTCTGCCATATGTTTCTTTTTTGCATATGCTCAAAGAATGCATATGCTTATAAATTACATTTACCAAGGGGAGAAAAAAAGAAAAGGAATTATAAAGGAAGTCTCTAGTTTTGTGCTCGGTTGGTGAACCAATGATATGGATATCAACTCCATCAAGTTTTTCGTTCATGGGCTTTAAACACTAATAGTTCTATTATTCTTACAAAACTATTGGAAAAAATTGAGCAAGAAAATGTAAAAGAGTGAAAGCAGCTGAAATTTTTGAAAAAATAAAGATAATTCAGTATTACACCATGTGCTGTAGTAAATGTTGGAAGCACAAATAGATCTCATTGAAACTAGTGTACTAATCTAAGGTTTATGCTCATTTGCAATTAAGTATAATGTGCAAATACTATGGGGTTATATGTTTCAGCTGTAACAAGAGAAAAAAAAAGCATTAATGTTTGGACTCCTTAAATTTAATAATAGTGTACTGGAAACAAATGAAAATAAATTCTTTCCTTGGATTAGCAGAGAAAGAGCTAACATCTGTCAGTGTATGCCATTATGATTTTTATACACGTCTCCAATTTGGTTTTATTCACAGATTGCACAGATATGACTTAAATAAGACTTCAAGAGAGAATGTGGTTTTTTAAAAATGGGGGTTGGTCTCTGTTGGTGTCATTGCCAGGTAATTGATTAATAAGCTATCAGTGTGAAGTCATTCATTTCTTCTTATCACTCAGGAAGCAGGTACCCTTCACTCTCTAGTAGCTCTCCCTCAGCTTCAGGGAAAGGCAGAGGCATCACAGTGGCAGTGCAGGGTTTTATTCATATTAAGAATATTCTGTCCATGACATTGGCCTCTCCTAGATAACACCTTTATTATTTCAATCTATATGTCTTTGGCACAGTCATGATTTTTATTTTGTTTTTTAATACAACAGTGTTAATTTGAACCACATGTAATTACCAATCTGTAGTTCCAAAATGATCAAATATTGATAATTCAACAGCATCCTGTGGTTTAGTCTATTATTAGTTTAGTTATGAATGAGTGAAGGGATGGAAGAATTTTATATCAAGTAAAGGAAAGAAAACGGGTGAGGTGTGTGTGTGTGTCTACATTTACTGTGTGTCCACTATGTGCTGGGCCCTGTCCCATGCACCAGTTATACAGTAAGGAATCAGATAAAGACCCTGCTCTCATGAAATTGACCTGCCCATATAGGAGAGTGGTAATAAGCAAACATAATTCTGGATGAGTGTTTTGAAAATTAGATTACTCAGTACATGAGATTATAGAGAGATTTAGGGTTTGAGGAGGCAGCTACTTTAGGTACAGTGGCCAGGGAACAGTGCATTGCACTGGAGAGGTGAATTGAATACAAACCTGGAAATAGAGAATAAATCTCTCAAAGAACTGTGTACTATGCCAATGGGTTAGCAAGTGCAAAGTCCCTAAGAAGAGAAGGTAGTTGACTGGTTTAACATAAACCAGGAGGCCAGCTCGAGCAGAGTAAGTAAAGAGGATGGTGGTCACAGATGAGGTTGGAAAATTACAGACCAGCAAATGAAATTTGGATAGTGTATCTTTGAAGCCAAAAAAAAAAAAGTTTTTCAAGTAATTTATTGAGAGAAGGAAGTAATCACCTTTGCCAAATGCAGCTGGGAGTTTATATAAGGTGTGGGCTTAGAATTAACCACTGAATTAATGTGTTTTGAGTGATAATCAGTTATTGTGCATGGTTACAAAATAATTCTTCATGGACATTTTATTTTAATAATGTATAATTTACATGCAGTACAATTCACCCTTTTTAGTGTGCAGATCTATTATGTTTTGAGAAACATACACACTTCTGTTATCACTGCCATACTCACAACATCAGAATCCCCCAAATCTCCAGTGTCTCTTTAGAGGAAACACTTTTTCCACACTCAGCCACAGTTCTGTTTTCTGCAAGTATGTAATATATATGGAATTAGATAGCATGTAGCCTTTTTAATCTGGCTGTTTTAGCAAAAAGCATTCAAGATTTATCATATCGTTATGTACATCAGTAGTCCCTTCACATTTACCACTGAGTAGTATTCCATTGTATGTGTAAATCATAAACTTCACATATATAAATATAAATTTCTCTATTTTCCTATTGAGGGTTTATTTCCATGTTTGAAGACTTCAAATGAATCCACTATAAATATTTACCTAAATTTTTTTTGTGTGCGAACATAGGTTTTCATTTAATTTGGGTATATACCTAGAAGGAAGAATGCTGGCCCATATGGTATTCATATGTTTAACTTCAATAAATCAAACTGAGCATTTTTTATTCCTACCAACAATATAGGAGAGTTCCATTTGCTCCCAAGTTTTTTCTTTTATATTGAGCATCCTTTCATCTTTTTTGAAATATCTGTTCAAATCATTTGCCCATTTTTAATTGGGTTGTTTGCTTCTTTATTATTGAGTTATGAATGTTCTGTATGTATTCTGCATACCAGACTTTTATCAAGTATGGGCTTTGCAAATATTTTCTCCCTGTCTGTGGCTTGCATCTTTATTCTCTTAACACTCTTTTTAAAGAACAGAAGTTCCTAAGTTTGATGAAATCTGGTATATCATTTTTTTCATGAATTAGGCTTTTCCTGTCATGTCAAAGAAATCTGTCTAACTAACTCAAGTTCACAAAAGTTTTCTCCTATGTTTCTCCTATAAGTTTTATTGGTGTAGATTTTATATTTATGACCCTTGGATTTTGTAAGACAGAAGCTATGGGTGACTTTTGCATGAGTATTAGTTAATTTGTGCAAATAAAGGCCTAATCCGAATCAGTTAAAGAAAAAAGAAAAATCACATAGTTGAGACCATCTTTATGGACAAACTTTAGCAGACTTCTGCTATAAAAGTAGTGCAAACCAAGGTTTTAGTTGGAGAGAAACCTTATAGGTGGAGTGTGATGGCTAATTATATGCAGGAAAACGAAATTAAATGCTTTGGCTTATGCATCTGTAAATTAAAATGGTACAAACTGAGACAAATCAGAGAAGAACAAATGCAGTGAAACCTCACTCAGTAGTGGGTTTAAAGCTCTAAACTCAGGGAGAGGTTATTTAAGATGAAAATAACAGGGTTTCTAGGGCAAGTAAGGATAAACTTCTATGCTTTCTGCATTAGAGGGAGTGAAATATTTGGCTTGGAAAAAATGAAAAGAGGTGGGAAAAGAATTTCAATTTGACCTTAAACT
Organism: Tonatia bakeri; assembly: GCA_004024845.1. NCBI lineage: Eukaryota > Metazoa > Chordata > Mammalia > Chiroptera > Phyllostomidae > Tonatia > Tonatia bakeri. The sequence continues at coordinate 44,051 of PVIA01003126.1, forward strand.
CAGCAACTTGTCTGATTGAATCTTTTTCCATGGATTGAGCAAGAGAGAATTAGAAAGTGGGGGTGTCTTTCCCTGGGCAGAACCTCAATGAGTTTCACATTTCCTGGATCTCTTAAAACCTCTTTTAAACACAGTCTGTTTATAAAGTGACCTCAATGGCTTTGGTACATTCCCCGCAGTCCTGCCATTTTTTCTGCCAGCATCCGAGAAAGTGGGTAGCGAGTTGGGACACAGATTACTTCCACACTAGGCAGGATGGAAGTTTAAGCTGAGGAAGATCAAGCTGGAAGAAAGGCCTTTTTGAGTAGCCCATTCATTTAATTGTAAAATATTTTTAGGCTTTCAAAGGGAAAGAGACAGCGCAGTTAAGTCATAAAATAACATGATAGTCAAAGCTCATGTGCGATTTGATTTCTAAAACTAGATTATATTCCATAAAAATTTTTTTGGCTTTCTGAGAGCAAAGTCAGTCATGTGTATATGAAGATAGACCTTTATGCAGATAATTGAAAAGGAAACCACAGAATTTGTGGTTGACGTACTTAAAAAATTAGGAGAACATTAATGGTGATTTTAATTCTTATTTTCTTTGCTTGTTTATATTGTCATAAAACAAGTTGTTTCTCTTCAACTATAAAGAGTAACAGCTGACAAAAACGAAGGTGAACTAAATCTGAAATCATCCATTTCTCTAAAATCTCAACTAAGCATCACAGAACACATTATGGAAACATTTCATGGACCAGAGTACAAGTAAAACATACATAGAATTTATGTGCCACAGTGATCTTTGTGTTGTGCCCGTGTGACAGGTAAGAGCAGTGGAAAGAATGGCTTTACTTCTCAGAATAATATAAGCATCTTTGCACTACAATATGATAAAATACAAAGCTTAGTCTATTAGGTTCCTAATTTTTATTTCATTTATATCAGTTCAGTTAAAAAATTAGGAATAAGAACATCTTTATATGACTTTTAATTTAATAATGTATACATTATGTTATACTTGATTTATATATGGAATTGATAGTTAGCAATCATGAGTAAATCAATGACACTCCTATTAACAGTAGAGAGGGAGCATTTATGACCCATGAGTAGAGAACACTTGAAAGTTTCTCTTTTTTGTCTCTGTCTTTATATAGGACCTTACAGCCTTCTTAGTGGGTTCAGAAGTGGACTCATCTCCATTTGAGTATATAGAATCAGTTCAATCCTGCCAGTACAATTATTGTCAAATTTTCTCCAAATCCAGTTAAGATTATAAGTAGAGCTAATACTTTTATTATTTTCTACATATACCAACATGTGTTCAAGGATTTGAATAAATTTTCTTTTCATTAATCACCTTTATCCATGTGTCACAAATAGAGAAATAGGTTTAAAGAAGAAAAATAACTTTCCAAAGCTCACATACAGATTAGGTAGAAGTCATATCTCAAACTTATGTATTCCTGAGGCTGGGTTCTTAATGGCTAAGCAATAGGTATGTACTTAATAAGAATGGGTAGATGTTTGGACCACAAAATTCCTGCTGTGGTGACAGAGAACAACAGAATCATTGTTGGAAAGACACTGAGCAATGATTGTCATTCCCAATCTATGTTTGAGGAGACCATTCACAGATACTGTTCAGATGGAGAGTGTCTGGAGGACCCTGCCCTGCAGCTGCATATGAGTTTAGCTTTAATCTCTGATAGCCCAGACATCTCAGAAAAGACAGTGCACCTAGGCCACTTGCTCAGACCCACACTACCATTAACAATTTTTGGCTTCCCAATTACATCACTATAGGCATCATCATTTTTAAAAGAATGGCCAGAGTCTTAAGGAGCCTAGATCCTGTTGCTGTCAACTTTGAACCCCTGTATATGGCAGAACATATAGATTCCCTTATGGGAAAGCTCAGCTGACCATTTAATTACCAATGCAGTTTAGCCAAGTATTATTATCTCATGAAAGCAACATGTTTCAGAGAACAAAGTTGTCCTTTGTAATTTTCATATAATATATTCAAACAGGTATGCAAGTGAAAAAGCCTTGGAAAAAGAGAAAATTGGGCTATTATATGTTGAAAGTTTGCCTTGGAGAAATCAATACAGCAAAATTATCATGGTCACAGGAGTTGAGGGGAAGTCTTTCTATTCATTTGTAACTATATTATCACCTGATTTTTATCCAGTGTGAACTTACCGTCTGTCAATGATGCCTTCACTAAGTCATTTTCAATGTTAGTTATAGCTATTATGTTACTATTAAATTGTTTTACAAAATCATAATTGTATATATCTATATATCTACAAGTATAGATATATAGATATGTATAATCTGATTCAGGATTAAGAAACTTTCAATGGAAAAAAGTTTATGGAGAAATTATTTCTTGCAATACACATTCAGATCATTTGTGGTTCCGTGGCAAACACAGACCCTTTGTTATTAAACACATCAAAGCCTTGCTCCCAGGGAGGATACTCTTCTCAGTAGTTTCCTCTCTGAGTCAAATTTTGAATGCTTTTCTCATGAAAAGTAATTACTGTAAATTAATAAAAAGAAGATTATTCACTCTCTCCCTCTCTCCCCTCATTACTCTTCCAACCAGTACTCATGCTTCGGGAAAATAAAACTTTGGTAAAAGAATAAATAAGCAATTTTTATTTGGCACGTTACTGTGTGATTCATAGATACACATTTGTAATGTTAAATATTCATAGCATTTACCCAACGAGTTACATTTTCCCATCAGTTTCATTTTTTTCCTGCATTCCACAAAGGGCCTTGACATTAAATTTCTGCCTCAAAAAGAAGTAACTACTCCCAAAATATGCAAACCATCTACGTTTTGCTTGCATTCTATTCAGTGACTTACATAAATATGCAAGATCCACAGAAAGAGGAGAAAATAAAGTGCTTGACATTCTCGTTGGTGCCCCCAGCATTCCTTCTGTGACGTGACCACCTGGGCTCCACAGATCGTTACTTCGGGCTACTGCTGCCCGAGGAGAAGGTGTTAGGGAGACAGCAAAATTAGACTGTGGGAACCCCTCTGCATTTGATTGGCGGGGGGGGGGCACAACATAGGAATGTCACTACTTATGCCTGGCATGAATTAAGGAGTTTTAAGAAAAAAGACTAGTTCTCTCAGAAGCAAGTGTCCAAAGATATTCCATCACCTTTCAGAGAAATAAAGATTGTCATTGCATATTTTACAAAAACCTGCTCTACTTATAGAATTCTGAATTTTTTATCTTTTGTTAAAATTATCATATACATTTGCCCATAGGCCAATTTCCGAGGATTAAGCCATTATCTGTTCTCCAGCAAAAATGATGGCCCTAGTTTACTGATTGGTTCTCTCACCAATGGCATCTGAAGGCTGTCCACAGGCTGCATTTACAGCTGCATTTTTTCATGGTGGGTGCATCTTCCACACCTTCCCATTGTCATGCTAAGGAATATGAGTTATTTTTGTCTAAACCAGTATTTCCCAAAACAGAGACCAACAGAAGATAATTTCAGGGGATCTAACAATTGTGTTTTCTCAAAATTATAAATTTATTTCAAATATGTCTAGAATATTTCAGGGTTAAATCACATGCAGTAGACATCTTTATGGAGGATTTTCTCAGAGCCTTTCATGAATTGGTGTTTTACAAAGCTCCAAGAAGGAAATGCCATCTCATTCTTTTTTTGTTTATTTGGAAACCCTTTGACAAGGCATTTTTACGTCTCAGTCCAGCCAGGTACTGAGCTTGACAGCTTGGCTGCATACTCTAGAACCAATTTTCTTTCTTGACTCAGGTGTACACAAAGAGACACAGTGTGTCTCCCTCTTCTATGTGATAGTATGGAGAACCAGAGGGTATTTCAATAGGATAGTGTCCTAAGAAGTGTCTGTTGTCATACCAGCCACTTGTTAGAAAGAGGTTAACATTATACATTGTAAAAATATATAAACGTTAATATTGCTTTATCAATGGGGGAAGCTTGAGTGTGGGAGGGGAGTGGGCAGGGCAGGAGAAAGTAATGGAGAGAAATGAGGAAGCTGTAATTAAACAACAATAAAATAAAAAAAATGCTTCAGAATTTGCATCAGCATGTGGCATATGTGTCTCAAATATAATTTTGTTGCCTCCTAAATTGAGCCAGATCCCCAATTATTCTGAGTCATGTGTTTGTTTTAATCCTCATACAAGGATATATTTATTGATTTTAGGGAGAGAAGAAGGGAGAGAGACAGAGACATCCATGTGAAAGAGAAATGATTGATTGCCTCCCATACACAGCTCACCCAGTGATAAACTTGAGGGTCATGTTTTGGTGCCAAAAGCCAGGGAGGATCTGTTCAGAGAAGTGTGAGAACTCTGCTGGGTAACGAGAGCGCTGTTCTCTCTCTTGCTCTTTCATACAGAACACCAATGTCTCTATTAAAGAAAAATAAATGCATGGTATTAGTATTTCGCAGATAATCACCAACAGGTTAAATAAATAAATAGCATAACACCCACTTTGTCAAGAGAATCCAAAGGAAAAAAAAATTAATTTGGCTATTCAAGTGGTTGTTTTACTAAATTACTTATAACAACAGGCTTAACTCATTCTTTTATTAAAGGGTTTTTCTTGATCAAATTGACTATATTCATAGGGGGTTTTGTTTTCAGAATAAAGAACCTAATAGACACAAATACCTTAAAAAAACTGAACAGTTAAAATGATCGTTAGCCAGTTCCTACTCAGAGTACCACTGTGAAGGCCCTGAATTTGATAGTTTTTGACAACTGCTGGTCTATTGGGGAGATGTAGAGAGGAATAGGGTCACTAGTAGAGTAATCTAAAAGCCCAAGAAAGTCAAACACTTTATTGATAGTTGACAGATACCACGACTTCACTGAGTTTAGTTGAAAAATAGTTGATAAGAGTAAAAATACCCTCCTTAACTAATTTGCTAACATCTTTTAAGTCAAGGCCTGTCAAATACACAGAATTGGATGATTCCTAGTCTCCATCCATGACAGATCTTTGTTGGGTCATGTTTGGTGTGATTCGTGCATGTGCTTGTTTGTTTTCATAATACATTAAAGACCTGAGACCCGCCACTCTACAGTGAACCTAAACACGAGAAGTGACTTATCTATATGTGTTCTTCCTTCACTTATCCTCCTCTCTCACTGCACCCAGTTTTATGTAAATACATTAGCACAAATGTGGCCTCCGACATGACATACACACAATTATCGTGTAACCTGTTTATGGAGCAGATGTTGCCTTCTATTTTTAAGATATATCTCATCATGTCTTTATATTTTATGCAACCACTTAAAAATATAATTTCCAAATCCTATCAATTACCTTGTCATTCTTGGTCTATATGTTAAGTAGTGTCCACTGGCAGCTAGTCATGATATCACCTACTTCTAGAAAGTACTACACAATTTGCAAATCACCTACAGAATTATCTCTCATAACTTTTGACCCATTTCCCAAAAGGTAAGCATGAGTCATGCATGCTACAGGAGGGATTAATTATGTCAGAAACAGAACTTTAGTGCAATTGTGTTTTTTCCAAGACATGGAACCTGAGATACAGCTGTACTCCAGCTGAATTAGTTGGGCTAATACTCCTACACAGAATCACAGGATTCTCTCTTTTCATAAGTTGACCTTTGTGGTAGTTAATGGGACATCTATTTTGTATTTGTCTGGACTAGAACAAACTGCAAGCTAAATCAAAGGTAATTTTGGCCTTTGTTTCTCTTCTGTTCTAAAATACTTGTGTAATTCTGGAAAGACTTGTAAAGGAGCCCAAAACCTGTCGGCAGTGAGCTCGTGTTTTCAAAGTTAAACAAGTGCTTATCCCTGCTTCCCCCCCAGCTGTCTTCTCTGGGGTTGTGTTGTTCTACCTACTGATTAGAGGCTTTAAAAAATTAAAGGAAAGAGTCTAGTTGAGGAATAATCTTGAAGGGCCTGATTTCTTGAATTCAGATAATTTATCAGCCTTCCTTTTATATGCATTATTTAATACTGAGATAGTTTACAGGTTCAATAAAATCACAAGAGTTTAGCCTGGTGGAAATGAGAGGAAGTGTATTGAATTAATAAAAAATATATGGATTGTGAACTCTTCTTAACCTCAGTTTTATTCTTCTCTAGTCCCCATAATTAGACCAAGTCTAACAAAGTGTTACCTAGTAGTTGTCTTTAAGTGAATTTTCTTAGTTAACAGCTAATAGTTATTACAAATAGATTTGTAATTGGCAAATAATTTAAATGTAAATAGATTGTTTTACACTGCCTACCAATGCTTGAAAACAATTTGTTCTCTTAAGTGGCTTAGAAATTACCCAGGCATTCTTGATGCTACTGTTAATTTGCCTGGTGAAAATTCTATATAAGGAGTACCAAGGGAACTTCAGTTCTACCTCTACCTGAATTTTAACATATTTCAAAATAGTAGAGTTCAAATTCAACTGTCCACTGGTGTAGAAGTCAATACAGGGGAAAAAGTTGTGTTGAGGGAAGGACTTTAGGAAGTGCCTCAATAAGTCACTTCATGCCTCAGGAAAATACTTAGGCCTGTCACTTTATCAGTCTTCTTTACAATGCCCTATGAGAGTGTGCTCCAATTAGAGGCTGAAGAAACTTGAGAAAGGGAAACACATTCAGAAATTATTAATCTACATGGGAAAAATGAGAAAAGGGTCTGGGTGGGAACCATCAAGGTAACAAAGTAAGACAGTAACATTGGGTATGTAACACTGGGTGTGTAAAGGTATGGAGACATAGGAAGATTTCAAAAAGGGGGTGAATGGAATTTTTTTAAAAAGACAATTGGAAGATAATTCCTTGCTTTGGAACTAATTTCATTATTTGTCAAATTCTTGCCAATCATAACAAAGGGGACTGAAAGAGAAATTAAACATTGTTCATCCTTAATATTGTCACGCACCTGGGAAAAGAATTCAGCGTGTTTCTTACCAATGAGGACTTTACCTTGTTAATTTTATAGACAGAATCTGAACCCTGAACCACTAATATTATAATTTGTTTATAAATGAAGTTCTCACTTTCTTTTCCAAACTTTGTCTTATGTTGATATTCACCTCACAGGACTTTTAAAAAGCACTCACATAAGACTGATTTTTCTAAAGCGAAGTAGATATTCTCCTTGCTTCATTGTGGAGAGACAGAACCACCTATTCACCAGGATTTGTGGGCAGAGACAGGCTGGAAAACCTCTGGTCCAACTAACATGGGCTTGTCTACACGTGGTTTTATTCAGCTTGAATAACTGAAATGCATTTCCATTCCTGCTACCCTGTTTCTCTGGTGAACTTTTACTCAACATTCTAGACACAATATTAATACTATTAATACTTTACCACTGCAAACTTTCCTATCAGCTGTACATAATGGAATATCCCTTTGCTATCATTTTCCTGGCACTAGCTATGTGTCACTTGTAATTTTTATCACATATGTATTTCTATACTTAGTTTCTTTTAACTTTTTTGAATACATAGTAGATTTACATGATTTACGCCATTACGTGATTACATCCTTCTCACTCCTATTTAACATTCATGCAGACATTACCTTGAAAAGTTGACTATTTTGTTGATTGTCATCTAGAACTTTTTATTTTAATATTTAGATAGTGAAATTATCAACCTTTTTGTTTATGATTTATGGACTCTAAGTCATTGCTTAAAACTCTGGTCCTTTGTAAGCCAAGTTTATAACAAATTATTCCTTGTTTTCTTCTAGTAATTTTACTCCTCATTTTTCTTTTAAATATTTGATTCATTGGGAATTCATCCAGGTCTGTGTCATGAATCTGGTCATCAATCATTTTTTATTACTTTGTTTTCATCTTTTCCACACCGATTCAAGGTGCTTTTTGTATTTTATAAAAAATTGACCTGGATGCATCCGAGAATATTTCCGGACTTGCTGGTTCACTGATATGTCTGATCCAGGCATCATTATCCTGCCATTTAGTTATTAATGATTTGTATTATTTTTTAATATTCTATAAACCTGGACTTGATGCACCACTGTCTTCTTTTTTAGTGATTCCTCAAAATTCTTAAACTTCTTGCTAGCTAATTTGTTAGCTTAAAATACTTTAACGGTATTTTACTGGAATCACATTAATTTCAAAATAAACCTATGGAGACCTGATATATCACAACCATGTTGCCAAAACTAGAACATAGCATGCCTTCTCATGATTCAAGTCTCTTTTTTGCTCCTTGTGTAGGTCTTGCATTCTTTTTCCATTTATTCTTAAGAATTTTATGTTCTTTATTGCAACTATAATTGGGGTCTATTTTTTGACTACAGCATTTAATTGAACGCCAGTTCTTTAAATGAACTGCTAATTTAATTTACTAAAATGTGTACCCTGATTTATTAAGTCTATGCATGTAGTTTTATTCTCATAGTAATTTCAAATACCCTTGAGTCTGGTACCTTTAGCCCAAAGCTTAGTATTTGTGCTGATACTGGTTGTTCGGCTTGTTCCTGACTTCAGTGTGACTATATCTAGTGCTTTCTGTCAAGTGTAAAGCTGGCTTGTAATGGTGAGATGGGAATATTTTAAGAAATAGTTGTTTTGGAACCAAAAATATTTTTTTGAAATTTTTGAAATTCTCTTTCATATACAGAGATAATAAGTTTTTTTCTGAGATCTATTAATATGATAAAATAGTTTGGAGGTTTTACTTCTCTTCCTGTTTTCTACACCAGGTTAAATGGCACTGGCGTCATCTGCTCTTAAAAATTTTTGAACTGGAATTCAAACTGAAACTATACTGGCTGGATGTTTGTGAGCCTAGCTTCTTGACAAGTTTTCCCATCCTCTAAAGAAATCATTTATGGAAGTTGTTCTATTTGCAACTTCTGAGATTGTCCATTTTAATAAGACTTTTACATAATTGTAAAAGGTTTACAAAAAATGGCTCTGGATTGCTTCTTAAGTGTCTTTAGACTTGATGGTTATTTCTATGCAGAGATTCTTATGTGGTTGATGGGCAGTTTTATAACTTTTACTCCCAACCTTACAACCCATCACCACCTGTTTATTCATTAACTAAGTCAGCTGATGGTGGCTTTCTTTTAATTATTACAAACTCATTCATTAACTAATTTTCTATTTCTAATTTACTTTCATCTACATTTATCTATTTATGCCTTCTGTTTATCTTTTTTCATTATTTCATTTATATATAGTTTTTCAATTTTTATTCAGATGCTTATTAATTTATTTTAATTGGTATATTGATGCTATATTTAAAAAATATTTCATTTAATGTTTATTGTATTTTTCCATTACCATTTAGTTCCCTTATACCCCCTTCTCCCTAGCAATAACCACACTGTTGTCCATTTTCCTTTGAGTGTGGTATTTGCCTGTATGCCATAGGTTCATTTTACTTTGTTTTTATTTTTAATTTTATTTTTTGATTACAGTTTGCATTAAACACATTTTTTTATTAGTTTCAGGTATATAGCACAGAGGATAGACATTCATATAGGTTACAAGCAATCCCTTCAATAATTTAAGTGCCCACTTGGCACCACAGATAATTATAATATTATTGACTATATTCCCTATGCTTTACCTTATACCCTCATACCCATTTTCTAACTACCAATTTAATTCTTAATCCCATCACCTTTTTTTTACTCTGTCCCCAATGCTCCTCCCCTCTGCCTTCCATGACATTTTCTCTGTATCTGTAACTCTATTTCTATTTTGTTTATTTATTTTGTTCTTTAGATATCATATATGTGTAATCATATGGTATTTGTCTTACTCTATATGGCTTATTTCAATTAGCATAACACCCTTTAGGTCCATACATGCTGTTGCAAATGGTAAGATTTCCTTCCTTTTTATGGCTGTATAATACATTCCATTATATATATGTATTACAGCTTTTTTACCCACTCATCTATTAATTGGCAATTCATTTTTCCCCATATCTTAGCTATTATAAATAATACTGCAATAAACATGGCAAGGGTATATATATATTTTGAATTAGAGTTTTGGGGTTTATTTTGGAAATGTACCCAGAAGTGGAATCCCTGGGTCATACTGGAAGTTCCATTGTCATAGGTCCTGATAGGTACTTCTTTCATTATTATTTCCTCAATCATCTGCATATCCATCTTGAATTTCCTTTCAATCAAGTTGTTTAAAAGAGAATGTTTTAATTTTCCCATGAGTAGATTAATTTTTAATGTTTCACTATTAATTTTTAGTTGTGTTGCATTGTGGTTGAGAATATTTTGCTATTATGGACTGAATATATCCAAATTCCATTATGTTGAAGCTCTTAACTCCCAGTGTGATGGTGTTTAAGATGGGGCCTTTGATATGTATTTAGGTTTAGATGAAGTCAAAAAGTGTGTCTGAATTATAGGATTAGTGCCCTTATAAAGCAAAATCGAAGAGCTTGTTCTTTCTCTGTCCCCCATATGAAGAAAAAAAGAAAAGGCAGCAATCTGAAAACCTAAAAGAGGGCTTTCACCAGGAACAAAATTGACTGGTATCTTGAGGTTGGACTTCCCAAACTCTCGAACTAGGAGACATGAGTATTTGTTGTGTAAGTTGCTCACCCAGTCGACGGTATTTTATTATAGACATTACTGACTAACACAGTTGATCTCCATAGTTTTGAAGTATTTAAGATTTTCCATATGACATATTACATGGTAAACTTTATGATGGTTCCATGGCAACCTGAATGTGCATTCCTTATGTCAGAGTACAGAATGTAATATAATGATAATAATTTAATATTGTATTCTATAATAATATAATTTAATTTAATAAGAACTGTATTAATTACATGATATAAACCTTCTACACCCTAACTTGTCTATTTGACCTGGCATGTACTAAGAGAAGTGAATTAAGATTTTTTAATTTCTATGTTTCTGTCCCTTTTTCCTTGTGTCCCCTGTGTTTTCTGCTTCATGGCCTCGACTGCTATGCTGTTCCTATTAATTCTAATAACCTGCCTATGCATTCTTTGTTTGTATAATTAAATTTATTGGGGTGATGTTAATAAGAAGTTTTTCAGACAGACAGTCAAATTACCAGTGAATAATAAAAAGTTGTTTTCTTTCTCTCTAATATGTATTTATATTTATTTGTCTTTTGTTCTTCAATGACAATGTCCTAGAAAAAAAGAGGCAACTCTGCGCTTTATGACCTTTGTCATGACTTTAAAGGAAATGTTTCTACCATTTCCTTATTATTATAAACCATATGTATACAGTTGTTGCAAGATGTTCTATATGAGATTAAAGAAATTTTTTTCCTTGATAAAATTTTTATGCAAAATGGACATTATATTTTATTAAACATATTTTCCTTATATTGCTCTGATTATGTGGTTTTCTTCATAAATCTGAATGTATATATGATATAGGTATACTAATATAGATGTGTATCTGCCCTTTTATATTATTTCTCTCTTTTTCTAAACTTACCTCACTCTTTCCCCTCACTTCCATAGGCATTTTTGGTTACTTTACTTTTATTGTTTGCTTTTTCTATGTCATTCTCCACCACAGATTTTTAGAGAAGATCCTTAACATATTCCTAATAAGAGGATGTGTAAGGAGTCATTGTATATCTAAGAGTGCCTTTACTAACATTTGACTAACATTTTGTCTAGGTACATAATTTTAACTTGAAAATAATTTCCCCCAGGCTCTCAATTACCATCTTTGCAATTATAAATATGAGAAAACTGAAAGCAGAAAATTTAAGGAATTTGCACAAAGTTAAGCAGAGCAAGCTGCATGGCTAGGATCTATCCTTGGGCAGGCTGATGCTTGAAATTACAGTCATAATAATACACTAAACAAGACAAGGGTAATCATATGTCAGCCAATGCATTGAGAATTCCATGATGGATAGACCTGTGTCTTACTTATTTTGAATCTGTCCATTTCACAAATTATCTAACTGTCCCAACTTCATGGCCCTGAGACAACATTAAAATGATCAAAACTCTCATCACTTTTGGACCCCCAAACTCCATCTGCATTCCATATTTTACTATCCTGTGTTCTCTCAGACATCTCTGCCAAGGTCGTTCTTGGCTACAGATCATCTCTCCTGATTCACACTTGATTGCATTTGTCTCTACTTGTTATTGAGAAATTGTCAACAGGAAAGTCTTCTAGTAATTGTTAAACCCCACCACTCATAGCTACATAGATATTTGAATTGTCAGATAGATTCCCAGTAGCCATTTTAGTACGTTAAATACAAGAGATCATAAATGAGCTTATGTTGAGTTGAAATATGAAAAACCCAGAAAATAAAGAGGGAGAAAAGAGGCATCGTATTATAGAACATTAGCACTAAAGTTTTTCACTGACATCATCCTCGAGACTAGAATATACTTAACTGTGTAATATAAAATTAACAAAAGCATGTTGCATAGAACAATCTTCAGAGATGACAAAAATAATAATATTAGGTATTAAATTGGGCTACAAAAGAGGTATGACTTCTGAATGTATCTGGCTTTTTTCATTGTTTATATTTTATTCTTTTCAATATTAATCTGTGTACTTTCATTTCTTCTGAATTTTCTGATTTCTTGTTCATACTATTTGGAAAGCTATTTTCCTACATTTCATTTTGACATATGGTTGATTTGTAAATTCAAGGGCAACTAAAGGAGTTCACATCTATCCCAACTTCGAAAATCTTGAATTTTGGCTTTGTGTAGTTAATTGCTGCCTTGTGTCAAATGGTTTTCTCACTTCTATTGACATTAATTTTTTAAAAAAATTATTTAACAAGGTAGACTTCACAACTTAAATGGATGCCAATTAACCTAAAGTCTAAACTGACTTTTAAATGCAAGTCATTCCTATCAAATTAGTGTTCTCTTCAGATTTCGTAGATAGCTGTCAACACAATGGAACCTAAGCATCAATTTTAAGCAATTTATTTTTTAAGCTTATAATATTAGTTTGATTGTGATTACAGATTGCAAATTTATATAAATCATGTCAATTACTAAGGAGTTAGATGAATTTTATATATTGCTACATTTTAATCATCTTCATAATTAACATTTAATTTATATCCAATCTTTCCCCTTCCATCTACTGAATGTATTTCTTTGAGTTTGTCACACAGAATTTAAGCAATTTTCCTGCCAATTAAATGACATTTTATTTTTCTGAGTGAATTGACTGCTAGGAAAATGGGCCCTGGAGACCAAAGGCCTGTTTATTAATAAAAAGAGCTCTTCCCACACACAGACACATAGAGCCACCTCACCACATTTTCCCTAGACCACAGCTCATAGTTTTTCTGAGGCAAGTGCTGAGATGTCAACAATCCCAGTTTTATAGTTGTTAAGATACTAACAAAGGAGACATTTATTCCATCATTTCTGGTGAAAATCCTACCCACTTGGACTCACGGTTCATCAATTTAGTGTATAGAAGTGTCTGCAAAACAGCAAAAACGTATAAATGCATTTGGGGGATCTTTCCTATTAGAAATGAACTAAGACTTTGAACTAAAAGTAAAAATGTTAATGTGAAAACTCCACATGAATACTGATAAAACATATTAGATGCCCTCTGACTCTTACAGTTATTGTTCTCATTTTTTCCCTGTGTCATTTCCTTTTTAATCTATTTGGAATTATTCTACTTGAATAATAATTCTATAGTAAGTTCATTATCTTTAATTATATTACCTTAATGTGCAAATTCAATCTTTTTTTTACTTCCACTAAAAGAGCAAATATGTGACCAGAGATTAATAGTAGAAAATTGGTTTTACATGAAATAAAGACCAGATGAAAGGTCAGTAAAAGGCTTGCACGGCACACAGACATCAGTTCATGACGTCATATTCAAACATTGAACTTACACATATGAACACTGACAATGTACTTGGAGACACTGGAGACAACTTTATTGAGAGAATTACCAATTATATTCTTTAAAACAAATGTTCATTGAATGTTTTTTGAGTAGGACATTTTCCCCATGGGGTAAATTGGCATGTCCACCTTTGCTGTATATCAACCCAAATACATTTTTTAGCAGATCTATACAGGTTATGCAAGTTGGCCAAGTTTACTCAACTAACAAGGGATAAGGAAGGATTTAAACACAATTAGTGAGGTGACAAATGCTATGAGTTTTCTGTTAATACTGTAAAAATGACCTTCAGGGGATAGAAAGTGATATGATAAAAACATTCATCATTATTCACAAAGAACATATTTTATCCTTAATTTATTACTGTATACATCCAGTCAATAAGGTCAAAATTCTCAGATTGAACATTAAAAAGGTCACATTTTAATTTAATATAGTATAACTTGAGTATCTTAAGAAATATGCACCAATGGATATAATATCTGTAGTGTTACCATATATATATTTTTTCTAAATAAATATGTATATAACATTAGTTTCACTATTTGACAGGAAATGGACAATATGAAACTGTAAAATATCTTTCTCTTTCAATATCCACCATCAACTTAGTGCTTTTGATATAATAAAAATAGGAATAAAATTTTATGATAAAACTTTTAATAAATAAGCCTCTTAAGGTATTTCCAATATTGGAATTTTTGTTGTTTTTTCTTGAGAAGCTAATATTCTTTTTACAAGCTTTTACTAATGCTGATTGCATGGCAGAGACTATCTTAGTTGCTGGAGCACTATGGTCATCAAGACAAGTAAGTCCATGGTCTAGTGCCATTCATTATAGATAGAGAGCTGGATGACAGCTATTGTGGGGGTGGACGTGAGGGGGTGGAAGGATCAAGCAAAAAGGAGAAAGAACTCATGAATATAGACAACAGTGTGGTGATTGCAAGGGGATGAGATATATCAGAAATAAATGTCACCTTGGAACCTTTTCTCAGCATTCAATAGTAATTAGTAAAGGTTTTACTTCTTAATAAAGATTGTTTTGAGGTAGAATGATTAGAAAACTTAGATCAATTTAAATGTATTTAAAGTGACCTATTTATAAGGCAATAGCTCAATATTAAAATCAAGGAAAATTTCTATGTTTCATCCAGAAAATATTCATAAAACAATAATCCTAGATTATTTATGTAACTAAAAATACCTACAGTGCACCAGACTTTTGGCTTAAGAACAGGCCAAATGTTTCAGATATCAGAAAACTTGTGATTCTCATGAAAGTTGATGACAAATCTGGACTCTAATAAACCTTTTCTAAAAAACATTCTAGGGCAAAATTTCCCATAGCAATAATTGTGACCATCTGGAATCCCATGCCTAGAATTTAAATGAGGTCAAATATTTTCTTTCATTCACATGAATTATTTGACCACTTGAGATAAATGCACTTAGTCAAAGAACAACAAGAAAAAAATAGAACAAGGTAAAATATTTCTATTTAAATATAGAGGTAACACCTGGGGAGATGAGCCAAGTTTTATTGTTTTATCTTACTCTTTAGAGGAAATTGCAAGTTGTGTTAGAGTAGAAGCATCAGTAAACAGACACTTCAAAAGAAATCACAGCATAAAAAGATTGTCTGACATTGTTAGGGAAGGAAAAGTCTAAAACACAAGGGTCTAAGCAGGTCCAAATATACATGGAATGAGAAAGAGGAAAAATTCCCATGTGGTAGTCATAACTAAAATTGAATGTTAAGAAAAATGAATTTTATAAAACCAAAGTCAGATTGCTATGGGCCTTGTTAATGTACACAAGGGCATTTGAGGAGGGAAATTAAGCAGTTTAAAAATTTATAGAATAAGCAGAGATAAAATGTTTGACTAACACAACAATAACGCAGCCACAGTCGGTTCACTTCCTTGGATAGTAGTAAGCACTGACGCCGCATGACAGCTTCAGGGAATTGTTGTGAGGCTAAAATTGATAGAACTTGAGACGAAATAAATCCTTGATAATTTTATAGTGAATAAAAACACATTAGATTCCACAACATGCTGAGTTTATATTCCAAAGAAGTAGTTTTGAGCTCTTTCCGATTATACTTTTAAGTAGACACATGGTGGTGAAATTCCACATTTGTGAGCTTTCTTTTTACTTCTTTTTTTGAGAGTAAAATTGAATAGATAATAGTGTGCTTCTCTATGTTATAAAATTCTTGTGGAGGTCAAATTAGAAAAATAGAGTTGAAAATTCTTGGTAATCTATAAGGTGTTCTTACACAACATTCAGTTTCTTACATTGGCTTTTGAATAAAATAGCTGCAAGGCAGATTATTTGAACATTTCAACAAGCATTTACTGACATCTCCGTGTACCTCTCATTCTGCTCATTTTAATGTGATTTTAAAAATTACTTAGATATTTTCACAAGCTATTTTAGAAATATACTGAGAGGTGTTTAGATTACAGCACACAACTTAAAATTCTTATAGGAAATAATACCTCAGTTGAATTCTAAAAAACACACAGGGGTTATTGATTGAGGGAAAGGGAATGATGTTTCAGAAAACAAATATGTATGAGAAATATAATTTTAGTAATAAACAGCTTGTAGTGTATGTTTTAAAATAATGTGTAGTAAAATGTGTAATGGAAGCAGTTACCGTAATTGGAGCATAACATGCTGAGTGATATTCCCAATTAGGAAAGATGGTGTGAGTGGGAACAGGTATGGTCAAAATCAAAAAAGAAGCCAAAAATGAGAACCTATGCTTCGCATCTGAGTTTCCAATCCTAAATAAGACACACGTTAAAAAGGAGTAGCTATGCCCTGGGTGATGTGGCTCAGTGGGTTGGCGCATTGTCTCATAAACAGAAAGGTTTCAGGTTTGATTCCCAGCCAGGAACTCCCAACCCAGTTTGTGGTTGGGCATGTGCCAGATGCAACCAATCAATGTTTCTCATGTTGGTGTTTCTCTTCCTTTACCTCTAAGCATGTCCTTGGGTCAGGAATAATAATAATGAAAATAAAATGAGTAGCTTTGCTGTTCTCTGATTTACACGTTGAGCTTCGGTATGAGAATTTCCCCTTCCAAAGGGTTCAGTGGCTCCATGACCAAAGATACAATAAAAGAGCCTCAATGACTAAGTATTGTTTTACTTATTAATACATTTATTGTGGCATTATATAAAATCAGAAATCCTGATGAAGCAGATCTTAGAAGATAAGTATTATAATTATAAGCATTTGAAGTATAAGATGGCTTTGTGATGTCCACGAAGACTTCATAACAGACTGTAAGATCTGTAAGTCTGAAACTTAGAGGGAAGGTTAGAAATAAAGATACATGTTTGAGGGGTGCCAGCATCAAGGGGAAGGAACAAGCACAATGCGAAAGCCCCACAGATGAGGGAGTTGAATGAGAAGTGCAATGAATTAAAAACAAAGCACTTAGAAAACCTTAGTGTACAAAGGCTGGGCAGAAAAAGGAGATCCTAAGAACAGCTGGAAGAAATGTCAAAGACACAGAGAAAAACCAGAGGAAGTGGTGTATTTGAAGCCATTCAGGAGAGAATTTCAAAATACAATAAATGGTCAGCAATATCAAGTAAAATAGACAAGAAATTTATGAACTGGAGAGTATGTGTTAGGTTTGGTGGCATGGAGGCAACTGGGCCAAGAGAGTTAAATGCTGAGATAAGAAAGCCAAACTTTAGTATGTTAAAAAGTATGTCAATCAATTCTTGAGAATCAGAATTGATTAAAAACAAAGGAATAATACCAAATGTTGCTTACCAGAGATATATACAGGGTTGGGCAAAAGTAGATTTACAGTTCTGAGTACATGAAACACAAAGTTTATTCTTATATTTTTATTTGTGAATTCTTGTATTATTTGTCTTACAATTATAAAGCTACTTCTGTATAAAGTATAAGAAATGCTAAAGCTAAAATGAAGGAAAAAACAAACCTATAAAAACTAACTTAAGGGAAACCAGTGTGAGCATATAATATTAATGTCAAACAAAATGGACTTAAAGCAAACAGCCTTATTTCAAAGAGCCTTCATAATAAAAAAGGTTTAAATTAACAAGAAATATATAGCAATTCTAAATGTTATGTACTATATAACATAGTTTAAAAAATGTGAGACAAAAACTGACCTGGACAGAATCCTGCACTCACAGTTGAAAATATACTTACATGGAGAATCACAACACTGGTTCCCATACTGGGCCATTAGGGAAGTCTCAACAGTTTTCAAGGATTGAAATCAAATAGTTGTGCTCTCTGATCACAGTGGACTGAGTTACAAATAAATAACATTAAAGTAATTTTTAAAATCCCAAGTATTTTAAAATAAAATGATACAGTTTTGAATCAGCTATGTGTCAATGAAATCATAATGGAAACTAGAAATTATTTTAAACTAAATGACAATGAACTTTCAATGTAAGATGTAACTAAAGCAGTGATTCTAAGACACTCTAGCTTTAAAGTCATGTGATTAAAAATGGATAGAGGCAGAAAACCAATTAAACAAGCATCCATCACAAGAATTAGTAAAAATGTACACTTAATTAGGAGACCATTCTGCATGGCGTGCGCCCAGCTCCCACTTGGAGATGCACAGGACCCACACCCACAAATAGGTTCTCCCGTGGTGAATCAGGCCTGCAATGTACCTAGGCCACTTTGAGGCTCGTTTTTGCTAAAACTCCCTCACCCTGAATTGAGACAGCAAGTACTTGTTGTGACTTCCTAAAATCCAAGCTAAAACTCCCCAGTATGGAGTGTAACCATTCAACCACTTCTCCCTTTTCATTTGCAAATATCCTTCTTCTGTGATGTGATTAGCGGCATTGGCTCCTTTGTTTTCTATAAAAGGTAACCACCTAAATTGAACCTGTGCATAGTAAATAAGGACCATAATGTAATGTGTCGAGAAACCCAATAAAGGCCTGTCATGGTGAGGGTCACGGCTTTTGCTCCCCTTGAGAGTGAAGCCGCTTGCCCTTTTCCTCCATAGGACTCGGTAGTCCATGTGAAGTTCTCCCCACCATCCACATTGCCACCGACCCCACAAGCCAGTGTCCACATCAAGTTAAATAGAAAAAAACAGAAAAATTTAGGAAATATAAAGAGGCAGGTATAATAAAATAGTTTTTAAAACACAATGTAAACAACCAAGCATTAAGTTGTCTTTAAAAAATTAATTAAAATTGGTAAACCCCTGGCGTGACCACAGTGTGTGTGTCTGTGTGTGCATGTGTATCTGCACGCATGCACATGTGCAGGAGGATGTACAAATGAACAATGCCAGATTAGAGTGACATCACAGGAGAATCTACAGCTTCTAAACATCACAATAAGATATAATGAAATTCTGTCAATAAATTTAAATATTTAGATGAAATGGAAAATGCCTTGAAAAAACTCAAATGGAAACATAAAGAAATAGAAAATCTGGATAACGATTTTAGAAAGTTGGTTTTTATTTACAAAATTTTTCCAAAAGAAAACTCTTGGCACAGAGAGTTTCTACAATGAATTCTAGTAAATATTTATATAAAAATTAACACTAAAACTGCACAAACTCTTTAAAAAAAAAAACTGTTCTCATTTTGTCTGGAGTCCAACATAGCCTTTAAACAAAAAACTGCTAGTGATATTATGAGAAAGAAGATGATGGGATATCTTACTATCATAGATGAAATAACCACAAACAGAACATTAACAAATAAAATTCAGCAATAAAGAAGGATATATACGTCATGATGAATTTGGGCCTATTTCAGAAATGCAAATAAGACAACATTTAAAAATCAACTGATGAAGTTCATCAGAATGATAAAATAAAAGAGGGACATTATTGTGTTAGCAAATACAGAAAAAGTGATCTGGTAAAATTCAATACCCATGGAAGAACTCTCAGCCAACTAGAAAAACACTGCCAACACCACACATTGTCAGGATGTGATGCATGGCAACTCCCAGTCACTGGAAAAATATAAATTGCAAAACCACTTTTAAAAACTCTTAAAGTTTCTACTAACTTTAAAGAGAAATATATCCTATCTAATGAATTCTATCCACAAAAATCCTATGAAAAACACTGTATTAACAGTAAAATACTTACATTTTTATCTCTGAGATTGGAAAAGAGAGAAGGATATCCAGTATCACCTATTTATTCAATGTTGTCTATCCAATTTTACAGAGTCAAAAGAAGCAATAACACCACCTTTATTTACACTAGTAAATGATAATGACTGCATTAGTAGAAAATTACAAAAACTCTACATATAAATAATAATAATAATTCTAGTTATAATTATAGTGTAGCAAAGTTTTTGGATGCAAGTTTGTTATACAAAACTCAATTTATTTTCTATATACCAGCAACAAGCAAAATTTTTAAAAGCTAATTAAAAATAGTATAATTTATAAATGTACCAATATTATCCAATGCATAGAAATAAATCTGACAAAATATGTAAAAGACCTTTATACAAAAACTAAGACTTCATTGAAAGGAATCAATGAATATATAAGTAAATAGAAATAATGTCCATATCATTAACTAGGAAGCTCAATATTATAACAATGTCATTTATTTACAAATTGATTTAAATATTCAATGTGATCCCAATAATATTCCAGAAATATATTTAATGTGTTAAAATTGGCAAATTATTCTAAAATGTGTATTAAATATTGAAGTGTCAAAGTGTGTGATACATTCTGAAAGAAGAAGAATCATATGGGAAAACTTTTTGTACAAGTTATCAAGACTTGGTATAATGTTACACTAATCAAATAGTGTGGTATTGGTGTGGGATTAATAAGTAGAAAAGTGGAACAAAAATAATTAGCCTAGAAAAAATAAAAAATACAAGCACACCCTTAATTTATAGCAATATTATCATTGTAAAGAATTCGGGATTTTATGGTGCTGGGCAAATTAAATACTTACATTTTAAAAAATAAATCATAATCTGGAGAGCATTGTGCTAAGCGAAATAAGCCAGGCAGTGAAAGACAAAATGATCTCACCTGTAAGTGGAACCTAATCACCAAGCAAACAAGCAAGCAAAATATAACCAGAGACATTGAAATTAAGAATAAACTTACAGTAATCACAGGGGAGATGGCAGGGGACAAAGGGGGGAAAAGGAGGAAGGGTTGTCAAGGAGCATGTATAAAGGACACATGGACAAAGCCAAAGGGGTGTGGAAGAAAGATGGAGACAATTGTACTTGAACAACAATTTTAAAAATTCAGAAAGAAAAAATTTTAAAAATAAAAACAAAAAAAAATGTAACTTAAATAAAAGATGAGAACCTGTCCAAAAAAAAAAAAAAATCAATTCCAAGTGTATCTAAGGTCTAAATGTCAAATTTAAAATCAAGTTTCCAGAAAGTAGCAAAGGGCAATAAAATTTTAACCTTGAACTCTACTATTTTTCATTGAAGATGAAATGCAGATAAGTACATCTGATGAGATCTGACAGAGATTATTTTGGAATTTTGTGCAAATTACCCTAAGAAACTTTTACAAATGACTCTATGGTTAGAAACTATGATCATTATGATTGCTTGAATTTACTGTCATCATATCCAATCATACTTTATTTTTTAAAAATATTATTCAAGGGTCAATTTATTAGAGTTTTAGTGAGAAAGTGGTATTTTTAATTGATTTCTATTGAGTAATTTAATGATAAAATCACATGGCTCTTGTGGTTTAGAAATTTTTCCACTCCTACAGCTTGCACAGCATTTAATTGGCACTTAACCTAAAATAGAAAGTATCAAAAATTAAGTAGGCATTAATTAGCAACGCAAAATGTGAACTAGCCTTAAAAAGTTAATTATCAAATTGGTATAACTATCTGTCAGCAGATTCCCATAAGCATCCTGTTAAAACGGTTTCATTTTTTAAAATGTAATATGTTTCTTAGGATGTGATTACACATACAATATATGGTTGTAATTTCGAGTTAATTGCATAGTAGCTAGATTAACTTTTACATCATTACACTTTAATCAGGGTTTTTCATGATTAATGTTCATTTACATTTAAAGCTTTCAAGCCTTTTCTTCCATTGTCTTCACCCTTCCCTTCTTAAGCGAGGAACTCACTTCACATATCACTACATTAAAGCTCTCTGAGGACAAACTCTGGCAATGTCTCACTTCAGGTATCACAAAAATGTTCATGTAAAACTATGATAGTGATAGTATCTTTGCCACAACGTAATACTAATGACTGCAATTATCTTAACATATAGAGGAGAAAGGGTAGAAATTACCTGGGGAAATTGCATAGCTAATAAGCAAAGTAGTTAAATGCTCTATATCATTTAGACTAGTTTTATTAAAGCTGTAACTTTCAGAGGAAAAGAAAGATACTTTTTTCTCTCTTGCATGTAGCTTGAACAACATGAAACACATCAGAATCTTTGAAAAAAATCACATTTTCTTACTAGTATATCATAAATAATACATTTGACAATAAGTTAAGAAAAACTACCTCTTTCAGTAATAATTCTGAAGAATGCTGTTACTGATTTGAACCAACCGTTGAAAGTATAGGGCTTTTTCTTCCCAAATTTGTTTTTCATTAATATAAAAAAGATGGGTAAAATAATTTTATGAAGTATATATAATACAATAGTACACTCAGAACTCGTGACACATGCCTAAACTGATGATTATCAAACAACGAAGCATTTCTTTTGCAGAACGGTGTCCCAACTCTAAGGTCTAGCAACTGCAGCAAGTCCTAAGCAAGTGCCAAGTGCTGAAACATATTTTTATCATCAAAATGCAGCAAGTATAGGGTTTGACAAGTTCTGAAGCCAGTGAGTACCAAGGTATCACTGCACATGCAGTGACAAAAGCAACAACCGATTACATCACAATTATATTTAAATATCTGGGGTTCTCCACCCAATGCAGCTCTCAAATTTTCCTGACATAGTTGTTATTTTCAACCAGTGTTTTAGTTTCATTATATAATTCTTTGGTTATATTTACCGTAGTATTGTCTTCATTCCTTCTTACATCACAGACTGCCCATATTCTATTTTTATTTATTTTTATTTTTATTTTTATTTTTATTTTTATTTTATTTGTGTGTGTGCCATGAGACATTAGGACCTTTTGGTAGTTAACTCCTGTGAAATTCAGCTGTTAGCTTGATTACTGCTTAAGTAATCTACCATTTTAATGTTTATTTTTAAGAATTTCTCTTTTTCTTTAGTATTCTACAATTATGTGGCATCTGAAAATCCACCAGTCCTTTCATTGATGCCTCTGTAGTCATTTCAATCCCCAAAGCTTGTCCTCAAGGAGATTCTTTAGGAAAGGCAGGAAGAACACCATCCCCTTAGTTCTTGGATATTCGTATTGGTCTATCTATGGCCCTTGAAACTGAAGATTATTTTGTCTGGACATAAAATCCTAGTTCATATTCTCTTGAGTATCTTAAATTTGTTACTCCTTTGACATCTCGCATAAAGTGTGATGCCAGTTTAGTTTGTTTCTTTTATGATAACTTAGTCTTAATTTATCAAAGTGTCCTAATATTTTATTCCTTCATCTTTGAAGTCCGGTAATTTTCCTAACTATGTGTTGGTATTGGCAGTTTGGGCTCAGTTTTCCACAGTACATACATGCATGTCAGTATGTATTTTTAGAATGATTTAGTGACAAGAACATTTCTGTAAATCATATCTTTTAGTATTTGTTCTATTGAATTCCTTCGGTTTTCTTTCTCAACATCACCTACACATGCACTGGTCTTCCCCACCCCCATCTATTTTCTAGCTCTGCCACAGTCTCTAAAACCCTTTTGAACTTTGCAGAATAACATTCCTGTTACTCGCTCTTCTAAGGGGTCGTCATTGTATTTGTTCTTTCTTATGGTCCTTTCAATTTAGTATTTATTTCATATTTTTCTTTAATTTCTGATCCTATTCCTGGATTCTATTACATCTCTTCAAATCTCCCCTTTTCAAATATCTCATTTCTGACTTTTTCTAATTCTGATATGTTGGTTTTTATTGCTTTTTAATTTTTTGTTCTTTATTTTATAATCACCTTATTGGTGTATGACTGACATGTAAGAATTATACATATTGAATGTACACAACTTTATAAGTTTTCAGATAAGTATACATCCATGAAACTATCACCATATGTGACTCTAGACAATCAAATCCCACAGAATGATATGCCCAGAAAACCAGAACCTGATATTTTTTAACAACATCAAATAAATTAAGAATATTTCTTGATCTTATTAAAATATTAGGTTATAGTTTTCTGAGCATATTATGCAGTGGGATTTTATTGTCTAGAGGTGTTTTATTCTGTACTTTATTCTCATTGTCTTACAAAAACTTTTCATAGTATTTGCTCACAAATCCTTTTCTGTAGCTTCCTTTCACTTCTTTCTGTTTTTAAAGAAGAGTTTTTCTCTAGTTTTAGGAGGGAGTGGTGGGCCAAGAGAAATTTTAGTTTCACTGTTTCAGAGCTCCTTCTTTTGTTGCTTTGAATTTTAAAAAAATATGTATGTCTTTTAACTTTTTAAAGAATAGCTCTCTGGATACCTTCTAACTCATTTACCCATAGAGCAAATCTGACCTACCATTTGTTTTTGTAAATAAACTTTTATCAAAATGCAGCCGCATCCATTGATTCACCTGTTGCCTTTAAAAGCTTTCATGCTGCAGTGGCAGATTTGAGTAGTTATGACAAGGACTGTATGCCTAGCAAAGCCTAAATATTTACTATTTGGCCCTTTACTGAAAGTGTTCCCAGAGACCTGATCTTGATTATCTCTGTTCCCCCTATTGTCTCTGTCTTTCTAAAAGTTGATTAAGTTCCTAGAACTTTCTCCATGTTGATCTTTGTACTGAAAGATAATTTTAGCTTACTGGTTTTGAGACTGTGCAGAGTTCAAATCGGCCCAGCACCTTCCTCCATTACACAGGCCATTTGATTTCATCTGTGAATTCGATGATTTGAAACCCCCCTCAGTTTAGCTGCTTTTCTTACATTGACTTGTTTCTTCTTGTTGGCTTCTGATACCTTTCAACATCACTTCAACTATAATTCTTCACCTTGGAATTGCAGTTGGTTTCAGCAGAGCATTAGTTCCAGTTGTCTAGTTGTTCTGAAGACGTTCCCACCTCTTCATGCATCATTTTCAGAATGATTTTACCCCCCAGCACCAGCTGGGTAAGTGTCCTTTCATCATTATTTGGGTTTCAACTCTATGGGATTCATGTACTTGAAGGTTTAGGTGATAAAAATCTCAACTTCCCTTCATTTCCCCCAAATTAAAAAGAGATGATAACTGCTTCTTAAAGTGACTTACCCTTCTCATTTGTTAATTTGTATGTTCAGTCCTCCAATACTTTTTAACTAAGTTCTTATATTGCATTTTCTCTGTTTAAATAACTGATGACTTCTATCATCCTGCACTGAACACTGACTAATAGTGTTACTGGAACTTGGTTCTCTACCAACTCAGGAAAGAATTACAGATCAGCAGGACAAAAGTGGACGAATAAGAGTTTTATTAGTATGTCATCAAGAGAAAGAATGGGCCTGCTGAGAGTGGTGAGAAGGGCCTGAGTCTCCTGAATCTGCTGCCTCAAGTACACACGTGACATTGTATTAGCATAGGGGAGGGGTTCTTATTGATTGACACATACTTTGGTCATATAATTTTAATCTCTTCTGTATGTGCCCTTTCCCATGATTCTCCTTGATTGCCCACATGGATAGTGGTGGAAGCAGGGGGATAAAACCTCAATGGAAATTTTGTCAACAAAGGAAGTTAACTGAAAATATTTCAACTATTTGCCTTGGGTCAACAAGGGTGGTGGCCTCCTTCCTCCTTCCTCTAGCTTCTCACTTCTAACCGCTGCCTAACATCCCCCCCCTAAAGCAATAGAAACCCATATCTTTGGACACTATTGGAGTAACAATTGTTCTGGCTGCTTCTTGCTGGGGAGGGGTATCATAGTAATTTTGCGTTTTCATGCTTGCCAACTGTCAGTTGGGAAAGGTAAAGGGAGGTGTTCTTCCAACAGTCCATGATAGGTAGTCAGGGACTGTAGTCACAGAGGCTGATATCCTTCTGTAATGATCATTTGTAATTTTATGGCTTCTATTCTGGAAGAAATGATTTAGTTAGTAGGTTAATTATCATCAGCCTAAGCACTAGTAGTATCAGGATTATTAGAAGGGGAGCCACAAAACGGAGGAGCAAAGACATGAGCCATGATTTTGAATCCCAAAATGAGGTCAAAGTTTTAATTTGGGATGTGGATTCAAGGGCACTTTGAATGTTCTGTTGTACTTCTCTTGATTTGTTGACATAGAAGCAACACTGCTCTGAGATGTAGTTATGTGCTTTCTTCTGAGGTTGTGAGGAGCTCTGATGTCCTTCAATTCTGGAGGGTGACCCCTGCTAAGGAGTCTATCCACTTCTGAAGGAACACTAAAGTCTCTTATTTTAGTTAGTGCTTCAGCAGTATCCTGTGATAGGCCATGGTAGATCCCTAAGGAGATCCCCTCAACTGTTGTTGTCATAGCTGAAAGATTGCTTCTAGGTGATATTGGGGAATAAGGGGACCATGCCTCTTGATTAAGTGTCCTTATGCTCTTAATGAGAGTGGGCAAGTGGCATTTTCCCAGTCTATGGAAACATCAGGAAGGATGTACCCAAGGGAACAAATTCCCATCCACTGTGAAGGGAGGGTTCAGTATGCCTTAGCCCTGCAAATCCAGTATACCTCTGTTGGAAGGGGTAGTTCTGATGCCAGAGTGATATCAACAAGTTTAATTAGCTGGGTTTCAGAGTCTATTTACTATTAACTAGTCATCAGATTTTTGAAGATTTGGTCCTCCACCACTGGACCAGATGGGCCACTAGACAGGTTGCCACCAGAGGATCGACAGTAGGATTGTGAAATTGGGTATTGCTTATGAATTCAGAAAAATAGATCCCCTTTTTGACCCAAAGTGTATAGCTACTTGGTAATTACAAAAAAAAGGTGGAACAGGGGTCTGATTTCTTAAGCAGGAAATAATTGATTGATATGGTAGGCCTGCCTGGCAAGGTAGGTGTAGGATGAACTGGTTCAGGAAAGCAGGAATGTATAAAATTGCTTTCGTCCCCTGGATTATGGTTGCTCCAGTAATGATGCATATTGCAGTTAGGCTATTTCTGCAGCAGGATTTAGTGAGGGAAGGATTAGATACCTGGAAGTGTTGCTGGCATTGTGATGTTTGCATTTGTCCTACAAGCATTACTAATTATACAAAAGGGATACCTTACGTGTAAGTGATTGACTATAGCAGAAAAAAATTGCATCCTTAAGGCACCATATGCTGCTTTGAGAAAAAGGTTTGAGATCTTTGAGAATATATTATATTTTAAAGAAGTTTCTGATTACAAATGTATCTTAATCATTCAAAACATTGTAACCCAGTGTGGCCAAAAAGGTAAGTGTCTGGATTGTATGTTGGATGGCCTTTTCCTGACTTGGAGAATGGATGTAGAAGTTGTCCACATATTGAAGCAGTGCTCTGCATCTAACTGAAGTTCTCATAGATCTCATGCTAGAGCCTACCCAAACAGATGCAGGCTCTCCCTAAACCACTGGGGCAAGATACTCCAGGTCAATTGCTGCAAGCATCCCTTGGGAGATGTCCACTCACAAGCAAAGTGGAACTGTGATAAGTCTAACAAAATACAGGGAGAAAAGCATCTTGAACATCTAAAACTGAACCAGATAGAATCAAGGGAATGGTGCCTAAAAGAGTGTAGGGACTGGATACTACAGGATGTAGTGGGAAAATGCCTTCACTGATCATCCTCAGATCTTGGGCTAGGCCATTGGAGTTATCTTTCTTCCTGACTGCTAGTATAGGGGTGTTTCAGGGTGAGCTGGTAAGTCTGAGTAGTCTTTGAGAAATGAATTTTGAGATGATAAGTTGAGGTCCTGCCTTTGCTTCAGGTCTTAGAAGATACTGCTTCTGATGAAGAAATTGTGTGGGGTCTTTGAGGTTAGTAAGAATGGAAATGTCATTTTCAGCTTGGTCAGGAACCCTGTTTCTCATACTGCTGGATCAATTTGGCTTTCCCATGAAGGACTTAGGGTATCCAGGTGATCCCTAGCCTCTATGACTAACATTTGAAATGGATACCTCAATGTAGGGCTGTCCCCTATAATTATTCTAGTTCCTACTAATTGAAGGAGGTATCTTCTGAGTAGAGAGTTAGGACATTCTGGAATTGCAAAAAAATATTAGTGAGGTAATACCTGTCCCAGAGACAACCAAAAGGAAGGGTGAAGTTTTTGGTTGTCAGCTTTCTGGCTATCCCTAGAACAGTGCAGGATTGTGAGGAGAGGGATCGGGAGAAGGAACTAAAGTCAGAGTAGGTGACCCTAGTGTTTTTAAGAAAGTTACTGTCCTATCAGCCACATCCATGTGCACCCTAGGCCCCAGTCCAGTAATGGTGACCTTCAGAGGCAGGGCTGGCTGGAATGGGCAACTTCAGTCCTATGCTGCCATTCCTAAGATAGCTATGAACTTGGGCCTAAGTGTTCTCTGACTTGAGGGACAGAGACCCACCAGTGGCCTGCCTTCTTGCAGTTATAGCATGGTGCCTGAGGTGCCTAATTATGATTTGGACATTCCTTAGTCTAGTGCCGTCCCTTCTGGCACACATGATATTTAGTGTCCTTTGGGGTGGACCTGAAGGGGGCTGTGGTTGGTGACTGTGATTGTCCTGCAAGAGTGGCTAGAATTTGGGCATGTCTAGTCTCCTTCCTTTTCTCTGTCTCCTGAGCTCTGGCCCTGATTTTAAAAGATTGCATTGGCCATAGTTAACATTGCATCCAAAGAAACTCTAGGCTTCTGAATGAGCTTTTGTAACTAATATTAGAGGGCAATTGAGTTAAAAATTTGTCTTTTAGTGTTACCTGGCCCTCATATGATTCTAGATCTAGATTGGTATGTTTGATAAGTGTCTCCCTTCACTTTTCTAAAAATATGATGAAGTTTTCATCCAGACCCTGACTAGTGGCAGAAACCTTCAAATAGTTCATGGCCTTCTGACAGCCACCATTAAGTCTTGCTTTAATGCAGAGCAGTAAGTGATTCCTTTTCCACTTCTGCGAAGAGCTGTTAGAATCCCATTCAGGATCCATTGTTGGTACTACTATTTCTTTTGTGGGGAGCATTTATTCTCTGATGAATGTAAGTTGTTAGCTAATTTTCTGGCCTCCTTTATTATTTTTTCCTGGTCAGTATTTGATAGGGTCTGCCCCAAGAAAACCATAACACCCTTCAAAGTTAACTCATAAGCCAAAGTGAGGTGTTGAAAATAATCTATATATTTATCTGGGTTGTCAGAATAGTTTCCTAAGTCAGTTTTAATTTGTCTCAGCTTGACAAGAGAAAAGGATTTATGCATTAACTGAGGGCCAAACATTGCCACAGTTCTACTAGCAGGAAGAGCCCTGTGGGTGGGGAACTGTTAGGAGTAGAGAAAACGGGGGCCAGTGGTTGAGCTGGCGGCCCTGGATATGGGACCAGTAAAGAAGATAGTGGAAGAGTTTTTCCTTGAGTTTCTATAGTGGGAGCAGGTTCTGAAGGGGTCTGGGAATTAGAGAAAAAGTTATCAAGTGAAGTAGTATTGGGAGTAAGCTTACACTTACGACAGAAATTTCCAGGACCCCTTAGATAACAGAATGCCTGGACATATGGTATTTTGGACCATTTACCAAGACGTTTGCAAAAAAGGCCAAGCTGTAAAATTGTACTGTAATTTGAGGTCCTGTGTAGTGGCCAAACTTCTGTGTCCCCTAACCAATACTGAGGCCAAGCAGTGTTGCATAAAAATATATCAACTTTTCTTTAGGATTTGGAGATCAAAGTGAGACCAATTGGAAAAGTTGTATCCTAGAAGGATGCCAGCAGGAATGGATTATTGGCTTCCCATCTGGAAGTGAGAGAGACTGTGCAGTTAGAGAGCCCAGGGCCCTGAGGTCTAAACCTCAGGGTTTCATCATCACAAAACCCTGGGATCTGGGCCTCAGAGTCCTGAGATTCTGGGATCCAAAACAGTTGTCTCTGGATAGAGTGAAGGCAGAAGCAAGTCACTCCTCTCCTTCCTGAGGGGTTCCTTACCATTTGTAGGAAGAGTCTTGGCAGTTCCCACATTATTCTCAGAGTCAAAAGGTCTAACCAGGTATGAGAGCCAAAGAGGCTCAACCAGGGATTGAGGGGGAAATTATAGAAAGCCAAAAGGAAAACAGGGAGAGTAGAGTTGTGCAGAGGCTAGGTACAAGTGTAGTGGAGGTGAAAACTTCAGTCCCATTGAATTTGGTCTGTTTGCTGGAGGGATTTTATGAGCTTGATTCCTGCTAAAAGCTCTAAGGCTGGGACCAAGGGAGTCATTAACCACATGTCCCAGTAAGATAGTAAACCTAAGCTAAACTAACAAATCCAGTAACAATAACTCTTAGAATGAGGAAATATGCTCCAGGACCAACAGTCTGGACTGGCCTAGTGTCATGGATGCTCGGGCCTTAAACAAAGATGTTTGAGGAGGAGGGGGATCCCTGTTTTGGTAAACAAGAGAGGCAGGTAGCAAAACCTCCTTTGTCCCCATCTGCCTCCCTAAGGCACACAAAGGACAGGTTCACGCCAACTTGTCTGCCCTTCCAAGATATTTTTAGAAGCAGACCTGATTCAAAAAAGTGTGCAGGAGACCCTGAGGATTTACATGCAAAAGGTCCCTTGTTCCCTCTAAAGGTGGGCACAACAGGGCTGAGCCCAATTTGAAACAGGAGTAGAATACAGATCTCAAAACAGGTGGGTAAAATGTCTAAGAATCTTGAATTCAATGTGGTGGACTAAGGTTAGGCAGGGTTATAACTGGCCACAGAGTATTAGGAGTTGTATGTTGATAGCTTCTGGCCAGTGGGGTTATAAGAAATGTCCATAGAGGCAAGAAAGAAGAAGGATAGGTCGCCATTGACAGGGTAATAGCTAGTGAAAATGCAAGTCCCACTGAGTGTGACTATCACTCAGCAAGAGACCAGATGCAACAGCTGCCCCACCTGCAGGGTAAGCAGAGAGAGCAGAGGTGTAAATAGAGTGGTCAAAAGGCAGAAGGGGAAGCTAGACCTAAAAGGAAAGATGAGGACTTATGGGTAAGGTTGATTGAAGAAGCCATGGTTTAAGGAAAGGAGCATAGAAAGGCTGGAATTTTCTGCTGAAGGTTAAAATCTTGCCTCCTCCTCTTGAGAATTAACCTTGACTAGCAGAAGTGCCCCAGGGGCGGGCATGTGATTGCTTTTACAATGTTCCTCCTTGCTTGTTGCTGACATGGAAATTAATGTCTTCTCCCCAGTTGATAACTAGTTTATCCTTTCATGGGAGTCTTCTAGTAGGGAGTGCACTCATGGCTTTTAAATGCTCTACCCATGTCTACAGGTTGTGGCAATTTCTCAAAAGAAAGAGGGCAAGAAACCCTGAGCAAAACCAGTAACTATAGGAAGTTGACTTGCAAACCGCCATCACTAAGGATACAAACATGAAGAGGATCCAGGCAAAGTAAAGATGCAAGAAAAGATCAAGGACCCATGGCAACATGCAGAAAGGAAAATTGTGGTAGGGTAGACTTCCCCTATCCAACGATCCGAGTCTAGGCGCCAAAAGATGTCACTGGAGCTTAGTTCTTCTCGCCGGTGCAGTAAAGAAGTACAGATCAGTGAGACAAAAGTGGATGAACAGTTTTATTAGTGTGTCCTGAAGGGAGAGAATCAGAGTGGCAAGAGGGGCCCAAGTCTTCTGAATCTGCTGCCTTAAGTACACATGTGATTATAGTATTAGCCCAAGGGAGGGATTCTATATTGATTGACAGATGCTTTGGTTTTATAAATTTAATCTCTCCTATACATGCCCTCTCCCATGATTCTCCTTGACTGCTCCCCTGGGTAGTCAGGGAAGGGTAAAACTATCAATGGAATTTTGCTAACAAGGGCAGTTAACTGAAACTCTTTCGACTACCTTGGGTCAACAAGGCTGGTGGCTCCCTTCCTCCTTCCTCCAGCTTCTCATTTCTAGTTCCTGCCTAAAATTGCCAACATTAAAACCTGTGTTGGCAAAGATGTTTTTAGATGGATGCTGCTGTATAATAGTGATGGGTACGCAAAATAATATGAGAGGGATTTGTTAGCACTTACCAAAATTTAAATATGTATTTGAAATATAATTTTCCAAATAATCTATCCCAAAGAAGTACATGTGCATCATGCTATAAATGCATAGGTTTTATAGTGTATTTTAAAGTGTTGAAAGATTATAAATAACTGTATATACATTAAAAAGAGTTGTAAATAAAATATGAAGTGTCAAATATCATGAAATGCTATGTAACAACTTTTTAAAAAGCAATAAGCCCATATAATTATCAAGACCATACTCCAAAGCTTATTGTTAAATGAAAATCATGTCACAGAACAACACACGTATTATGGTTATATGTATGTATATATATCAAGAAGCCTCAGCCTGGATTATAAACAAGGATATCTCTGTTGAGGAAATTGAGAGATGTGATTGATGAGAGTGTGATTTGTAGAATTTGTTTTACATTACTTTGTATGACTTGAATTTTTCACAGTGATGATTTATTCATGTGTTATTTGTATAATAAATAATCAGTATCAAAACAACAGAGGATTAAGCCTTCTAAGGAGATGGTTGTAAAAGGAGATAGAGGAAAGAGAAGGTATTGACTCTCTGGAGGGAAAGTGAGAGATGAAAAGTTAAAAAACAAGAACAAACAAGGGCTGCAAATTGCTAATGATATTTTATTCTGAATTCTGCATTGCACTATTTTCAAATCTAAACACAGTAGTATATGCAATAAATATTAATGGTTTGTGGTATTAGTACACTGCCTTAATGTGTAAAAAAGTGAAGAAGAGACTAAATATTTTTAAAAATAAAAGCTGAAGAAAAATTTGTCTGAGAGAAAAAAATAAATGACTCTTTTTACATTCTGAAATCTGCATATCTTAAGGTTCAGAATATTATGATTCAGTCCTTTATTTTCTTATCAGTTTCAAAAGACAGAAATGTTCTCTGCCCTGGCTGGCATAGCTCAGTGGATTGAGCACGGGCTGCGAACCAAAGCATCAGAGGTTCGATTCCCAGTCAGGGCACATGCCTGGGTTGCCGGCCATGGCCCCCAGCAACTGCACATTGATGTTTCTCCCTCTCTTTCTCCCTCCCTTCCCTCTCTAAAAATAAATAAATAAAATCCTTAAAAAAACAAATGTTCTGAAATTTTCATTTTTGTTTTCACTTCCTTAATATGAAATTATAAAAATTGACCATTTTAAGATTTAAGACATTTTAAGATTTCAGACTTTTAAGGATCAACCATTAGAATTATCTAAAACATTTTTTAAAAATCAAAACCATGATTTTACTTCATGCTTCAAGCAATCATCTTGAAAGTGAAAAAATATAAAGTGGATGTAAAAATAGATATTATAATAGTTGCTGTCTAGAATAAAGACATTTAAGACAGTTTCAATTAAATCGCACTCTTTCAAAAGGTGTCTCGTGTATCTGAAGCAAATTGTAGTCTGTCTGATATAAAGGTGTTCTAAAGAGTGCAAAGATTATTTGAGGCGAAATGACTGGATCTAAGCCAATGAAAGTCTTTTGATTGCCTGAGGGAGAATGCACGAAAGCATTTATCTGGGAGAATACTTTCAGAGTTGAGCAGTTAATCTAAGTACACCAATCGCATTTTTACTGGCAAATTTTGCTAATAACCTGTGTGAAGAAGAGCTCTTGACTAGTGAAGATCTCTTCGGTAAGCATTGAGAAACCAGCCATTAAGCTTAAGTCTGGGCTTGACTAGTCAACAGCATTTGAAAACGAACTGCACCGTTCTGCATGTGCCTGACAGTTTTCCCATCTCCTTTCTAAAGCGAAGCATATTGCCTTTATCTCAGCACTAGACTGAAGGTTTCTGTAGAATGATATTCTTCTGTAACTTTATTCCTTTCATGAGGAAATGTTAATAATATTGCCATGAAATACTTAGTTAATTTAAACTGAGAATTATCTTGCCTTCTGAAGAAAAAAAATACTCATATACATAAGCTATGAATATCCCAAAATTTTGGAAATATTTGAACTTGACACTACAATTGTTTTTATCTTTAAGTTATAAGATTATAAGTGATTTTCATTTTCTTCTTTCCAGGTCCCCAATACATTGGCAGATAGCACACATTATTTTTGCATCAGAAAAAATGAGTAAATTGAAATTATTCTTTTAAATAAAACATTCTAATATTGTTAATTTAAAAGTTTTGATGATAAAAAAATGTTCTCTTACTAATATGAATCCAAGCTACATTGCTTAGTAATTGAGTACTGGAAGTGTATTTATGGGAATGTGTGAATTTTATATCACTTCATAATACTTTTCTGTATGAAGTATTTACCTGCATCTTTTATGCACCCGAATTTGGCCTCTATAGGCAATTTTCTTCTATGGGCATTATTATGGACTGAATATTTGTGTCTCTCTTGAAATTTATATGTTATGACCCTAATCTCCAATGTGATGGTATTGGAGATGAAGTCTGGAAGATAATTAAGGCTAGATGAGATCATGAGGGAGAAGTCCTTATGATGAAATTAGTGCCCTTATCAAAAGAGGAAGAAATATGAGATCTTTCTCTCTCAGCCAAGTGAAAATACAAGATGGCTGTCTGCAACCCAGAAAGAGGGTTCTCACCAGGGACCGAATTGATTGGCACCATAATCTTGGACTTCCCAGACTCCAAGCTTACAGAAATAAATGTTTGTGTCCAAGCTACGCAGTCCATGGTAATTTGTTGTAGCGTCTTCAGTTAAGACAGCTTCAGTATAGCCTTTTGCTCTCTTTCTAACCTCTAATATCTTCCCTTCATCCTGGAACTACCACTTCAGCCACTGAAGATTGGGTACAATTCGCTACAATTTGTGATTGAACTTGACCTGGAAGCCATAATCTTGTTATAGTAATCAATCCGTTATTAGACAGCATTACATAAAACTTTTCATGCCAAATAATAAATTGAACATCATTGTCACCAAAATGTCAGGGAGGAGATGTGGTGTTACAGAAACCATATACAATTGGGAACCAAAGGAAATGTGTTCTATGATGTTTTAACAGCTATATGACCCTGAGAAAGTCACTGAAACATTCTTATCTCCAATTTCCCCATTTGTAAAAGAGAAGAATGAATTAAATAATAAGTAAATTTTCTTCCAGTTTTATAATTATGTAGTTTTCTCAATGTAGTTCAAAAATTCTCAATGTCAACAAGATCAACAGGTGAGAAAATTTGGAACTATCTTCCAGTGCTCCTCTGGCAGTCTATTTCATGTGACCAAAACAAAGTATCATGAAAAATTGAAGAGTGTATCTCTAATATTTCATTCCACACGTCATAGCATATACTTGTGTCTACTTGTGCACCAAAAATTTCATATAAGAATTTATTTAAAAAGAAAAATATACAGTCTGGGTTATAAAGGAACCCTATTTCTCTGACCTATATATAAAAATAAGACTAAATTTTTATCTTTACCTCCTGCGATGACATATTGATTTGTGACATCCCTTATCTGTCACATTTTTTGTCACATTACTATTTAATTTATGGATTGTAGAAATAAACGTCTTAAGGAAAATTTCTGCACAGATATTTAATTCCTTTTTATTTCAACTTATTAAGATATATAACTTCATAAAATATTTCTGAAAGATGGTAGCCTTCAAATTGCTCCCACTTTCCTGGGCCACCATGGAATATAAAGATTATATATGTGTGTGTGTGTGTGTGTGTATAATGAAAAGCCATTATGCTGTTTTTTTCTTATTAATTTTATTTTTTGTTTGTTTTGTTTTTTCCTAACTCTCTGTAAGTACAGTGCATGACACACAAGCCAATGATAAATGTCTATGCACGTAACAATCGCCAAGTATTTATGTTTTCCTCAATGACCATATCACATGTCCATGAACAATCAATTTGAGCAGCAAGTAAATAGATAAAAAGCAATGGTTTAGAAAATAATATGTAACTGTTGGATGTCTGCATGGTCATAGTTGATATTATAACAAAGATCTACATAAAGCAACCCTCAGTCTGCAAAGAATCACAACTGTAACTGATGAAAGATATTCCAAAGCATCTACCACATCGTCCACCAATGCTTTCCATGTGGCCTGAAACATAAAAGATGCTCGATACATGATTTTTACAATGAAAAAATAGCAAATTTTTGAACACATTGTTTTATAATACCAAATGATAGATTCTGTAAGAAGTTAAATGACAAAAAGCTTCTCATCTTCATATTACATCATCAACTCTTCTCTATTCACCAACTGCATCTCTTCTCTCACGTCCGAAGTATGATTTCTGATGAAATTTTAGTGAGATTAGAAAAGGAAAATAGTTCAGTTCTTGGCAGTTCCTAGCATGACTGTTTAATTTACTCTCCCCTTCTGATGTATTTCCTAATGAATTTGTTTGGAGGCAGAATAATTAAATTTAGGAAACTGTTTTATTCTGTTTCAAGTTTGGATCTTGAAACTTTAAGTGATTTTAATGTATATTTCCTAAAGAAGCTGACAAGATAGCTTGGATGGATCTGGTGGAACAATTTGGGACAACTTCATTTTTAGGCAGATTACAATGGCTGGACTTGGACTAATTAATTTTAACAGAAATGAATAGACAGCTGATAAAAAGAGATGATAGATAATAGATAGATTGGTAGATAGACAAATAAACGATAGATAATTTAAAAGTGTGATTTTTAAAAAAGAAAAAAAAAAAAAGACCTGGCCAGTGAGGCTCATTTGGCTGGAGTATCATCACATACAGCAAAATATTGTGTGTGGGTTTGAGCCCAGTCCAGGCACATACATAGGTTGTAGATTCAATGCCTGGTTTGGGCACAAATGGAGGGCAACCAATCTCTCTCTCTTTCTCTCTCTCTCTTTCTCCCCCCACAAATCAATAAACATATTTAAATTTTTTAAAGAAGTAAACAAGTAGAAGTAAACCACTTTATATTTGGAAAGAACCAAATTATGGGGATTTTTCTGAACACAATTTTTGTTGTTATATTATGATGAGAGAGGCAAATTCATTTTAAAGAGAAAATTTGAAGAGAAAGAAAAAATGATTTTGAAATGTGTTTCTTTGTTAATGATTTAGACTTTTCTTTAAATTAGAAAAGAAAAATATTGGTGTAAAGAAAAGTTGACAGGTTATTTATCTTGAACAATTATGAAAATGAAACAAAGGTAAACACTAGGAAGAACTTTTAAGAAAATGTTAAGTGAATGTATGAGTGAACCAAAGCTCTTTTTGAGTAAGTATTTGAGGCATAAACTAGAGTGGTTAGAGGAACTAAGAGTTAAAATTAGAAGAAAAATATTAAATTTATTAACATTTATAACAGATGTGATGCTGTTTTTTAAACTTAAGTTTCCAGTGGTGGTCATATGGTCAAATTTTTTATTTGAAAAGGTGTTAAAATTGAGACATTCTGCATATTATAAACTCATGTGAAGGTTAAAAAAATTTATACTTTACTAATGAGTTGGTATGCCGCCTGGTGCCCTCCTGTGCATACTATAAGACTGAAATTCTTACCGTTGATAGACAACACTAAATCCATGCAGTAGGACTTTGGTCACATTGTCTTGGACCACAGCAAGACCTCTAGATATGAGTTTTGACTTGGATATTAAATCACTGATTTATTTCTGTTTTATAATTCAATGAATATTGTTAGATACACCATTATAAGAAAAATATTGTTGCTAAACATTAGAAAGGTAAAAAGGAATGTGAAACAATTTCTATAGAAAAGGCATATATCTAGTGATTATTTGAAGCACAAATATGACAATGAAAGTAGACTGTATCAAGTGTTATGAAATGAGTACATGTTGTGATAGGAATTTTAGAGTTTGATCATGACGTTGGATTTGGCTTTGAATCAAAGGTAATATTTGCATAGGTAGATATTAGGACATGGTGTAGTTCAAGTTGGAAATTATGAGCAAAGCATGGAGGACCAACTAAAAACTCTGCTGAGAGCAGTGTTCAACTGAGTTTAGCTCAAATATGGATTTTGTTTAGGGAATTAATGGAAAGAATGATGAAAATATGGGTTGGGACCAATTAGCGGAAGTTTTAGTTTCAACCTAAAGTTTTTCAAATGAATTCCATTGGCAATGGGAGAACATTCAGTGATTTTCAAACAGAAAAATACCCCAATAAGGTATTCTTTGAAAAAGAAGTTATTAGTTTGCACCAGGTGTTATTGATACAATTGATCCTTTGGTAATAGATTTGAAATCTCAGTTCCTGTTGCAAAACTTATCATCAGTAAGAGTTTTAAGTAATTCCTGAATATAGAAAGTTTGGCTTGAACTCTCCTTAACTTGTGTTATTCTTTCTAATTTATTTGACAGGGTTGAGTTGATATGACCCAAAATCCTTGCTGGAAAATCAGACTGGGTGACCATTTCCATCCCCACAATGATCCAGACAGAACTTGGCATGAAATCCTTGTCTGGGTCCTGGCTCTGCCATCTGACCACTAGTGGGCAGTGACAGCCCTTGCTTCTAAGGAAACTTCCTATCTCACAGGGGAACTGGGGTCAACTATTTCAGGGGCAGCTCCTTTCACTGCTTAATCCAACCTGGCTGACTTAATGTTATGAACTGTAGATTTACTGCCGCTGTCCCCTGAGCACTGAGCCACCACCTTCAGTCTAAAGGTAATTCCACCTGGTAATTAACTGTGAGACACTGAGTGGCCAGTGCCTGACCTGAGTGTTTGTGCCAAGTAAAAGTTTCACTTGCATTTTTTCTTTTTTCTTTCACTGCCAGTTTGTGTGTATGTGTGTTTTTAAGTATTAACTCTCATGGAAGCACATGCCTATTTAAAATTCCCAGACGATGAGTCAGACCCCTTCAGTGAGCTTCCTGGAGAGTCACATGATATGGTTTGATGAAACTTCACCTTATGAAAGGTTGAAGGAAAAAATCAGAAGAGCTCTTTCAGATTTATATACAGGAATACATATACACATATATACATATACATGCCAGCATATGTATATATAAAATACATAATTTTACAGCTCTATATACACAAGAGAAACAGATGAAAAGACACATACATATAGGAAAAATATCCCTTTGTTTTTCTTTCTTTTTTTTTCTAGTAGATATTCAAAAAATCTGGTGATCCTATAGCTCATGCTTGTTTGAAACAAGAAGAAAGCAAAATCCCTGTACCACGAGTGATACACATGGATGTTGTTTAAGCATCTACCCCCAGATTATGAGAAGTGAGAATGAAAAATCTTGATTCCAATGTGATAGAGAGCTGGCATTGCTGAGACCTGGGATATTTAAGTTGTTTCACTCACTATTCTCATGATATGCTTTAGGCTTATTTGGGTCTCTAAAAATATCTATTGTAATTCATACTTTATTTCAAATCAGTTTAATGTTTCATGATATTACTAACATATCTCATTAGTTTAAACAACAGCATAGACTGACACATTAATAAATATAAATCACAGTAATTTTTGAAGTTTTTCAAGTCAATTTCTCAGTATAATTTCTCCAAGTATAAATTTATTCTAGGAGTGATTTTTGGAAAGTAAAAGCCTCGTTTACTAATGAACTCTAGCTATAGGCAAGATTGAGTCACCTCTCATGAAAAAAATTTAATAAGTGTTCTAGAAAAATCCTTCCTCAAAATGAGTGTAGATGTCAATGAGGCAGAGAGTTTCTTAGAAGAAAAACGTTCTCTTTAAAGTATTGAGGGAGCACACAGCATTTTTAGGAGGGTGTTCTGAGATATCATGAAATGAGTAGCACCAACTACTCTGGCTGAGTCTATTCAGTCATTTAATGAACATTTATTGAGAGCATACTATGTGCCAGACATTGCTACATGCCAGAGATTTAAAGAAAAGTATAATGCAGTTCCACTCACAAGTACTCCCAGTTTGACAGATGAGAGTTACATAAGCAAATAGTTGTGATTAAGGAATGTGGAAAGTACTATGAAAACACAGGTGCAGAAATGACTAACTTTGTCTAACAGAATTTGATAAAACTACACAGAACAGGTGAACTTGATCCAGATCCTTACAGATAAGTAGAAAATAACTTTCTGAAACTTAGTAAAACAGGGGGAAAATATTATAAAAGTTGAGGAGAGGGATTGGAAAAAGAGAAAGGCTTATTAAAGTCATGATTTATGACTACACAGAACAGGCCTATACTAGAGAGCCTTGAGTGTGTCATTCATTTACAGCTTTATTCTGGGCTAATCCAGAAGCTAAACATGTTCCAGAGGAGGTTTTATAATCAAGAAGAAGAAAACCACTCTTGATCTAGGCCTTCTCTCATTCATTCATTCTCTGTCTTTGTCTTTGTGTCTGCCTCTGAATCTTTCTCTCTGTCCTGGTCATATTCCCTCTTCGTTGAGCTTGAATCATCCCCCCTTAAGGACTGGCACCACTTTCCATTTGGACACTACACAGTACATGCCACTACATCTAGTGACAGCCCAGACTTAACTGCTATTGCTTTAACTAACTGCCTTCAGGGAGGATCTTAACCTGCCTAACCGATCCAGTGCTTTGTCAGGAGTGGGGCCACAGCATGCACATATGAATCCTGGAGACAGACCTCTTTTGAATGGGAAGGGCATTCTCAGAGTTGGCAGGGTAAGGGTTGAGAATCACCCCCAAATTTATCAACTATATGTGATAATTCCACTTTGGGTGCACCAAGGGGATTTGGAGATATAATATGTTGATGGGGCCTTTTGCACAATGCCAATCTAAATTTGCTGAGAGGTTGTTTTCTATGACTTTTATTTCCTTTGATAATTAATTTTTTGGTGCTTGTAAAAAAAAAAAAAAGAGGATGCTGGCATTTCCAGGAAGGCATATTTTTTCATGAACAGGAATATAGTGGCTGGGTCATGAAAATGGGGTCAAAATGGCCATTGGTGGATTTGTTTCTTCCTTTTCCCCTCTACAGTCACTACCTGCAATTAAGTAAAGAAAGCGAATTACACTAGGGGTTAACTGTGATGAAAAAGATATACAGAATTAGAAATCACTCCTTTAGAAGTCAATTCCTTCCTCTGGTCTAAGTATAAAAGTAAGTTTCCATAAGATTCTGAAACTCATATATAAGTAGAGGCTGTAAGTAGCTGAGTAACCGGACTTTCTCCCAATATATTTCTACCTAGGAAAGATAATATAACTGGTGTTATAAGTGAATCCTTGATCTTGATTTTATTTCCTTGTTATTTTTATTCTCAAATTTTTCAAATTCATTATACCAAAGCTGGTTTGTAGATGATAGGAAAGTGTTCATTATGTGTTGAGTTACTTTGTAGAAATTACTGATAAATAACTTTGATTCAACATTTCCATGAACCTATTTGTTTTCAGGCTTAAAAATAATAATTCTGAGTCACATCTAAATTAACTCAATTTTTTATTAAAACTAAATGTTACAGTAAATAAACCCAAGTACAAGTGGTTTATTGCTTCCTCTCTTGAAGTCCAAAGTGGATGTCTTGACTGCTTCTGGCTTTTCTCCATGTTTCAGGGAACTCATCCCATTTTGAACTGTTGCTTCACCATCAACCACAGTAGCTTCCAAAGCCACTGTGAAAGAGGAAAAAATGTAGAGAATTAAATGTGAGAAGTTTATATGGGACAAGCCTAGCAATGATGCACATCACTTCTACTCATACACATTAAATTAGCCAGTAATCAGTCGTGTAGCTGTGCATAACTGCTAGCATAGTGGCACTTTTCCCAAAAAGAATGAGAAATAAATGGACTGAAAACTAGCTACTTCCTTATGAAGTTCTTGGGAAAGTCTCTCATAGTACTTACCTTGAACTGAATAGTCATAAAAAAAGGTGTAACTTTAAATATTTGAAAAATCACTCAGCCAAATTTAAACTTAGTATATAGTTAAATTACTAGGGCAAAGTGCTTGTTATGCTATTTTGTTGTTTATAATGCAAGTCAGTGTTAAGTAGCTTTAAAAAATACACATGATGCTCTGGCTGGTGGGGCTCAGTGGATTGAGAGCTGGCCTGTGAACCAAAGGGTCACCTGTTCAATTCCCAGTCAGGGCACATGCCTGGGTTGCAGGCCAGATCCCCAGTGGAGGGGAATGGAAGGCAACCATACATTGATGTTTCTCTCCCTCTCTTTCTCCCTCTCTTCCCCTCTATCTAAAAATAAACAAAATTTTTTTAAAAAAATACACAAAATATTTTGATATTTAATTAAGTGTTGCGTTTCAAACTCTTGGATTGTGTATTGCTATCCAAAAAGAGAATAGAAATGTTCTCAGTATGAGGAAATATACTACTACTTTTCTATCATGGTCATTGTTTTAAAGGAACCTATTTTATGTATTGTTCCCTGTTATATAAATTGAAATTGTCAATAAAACATTTTATTATTCTTAAGTAAAGTGATAAAAATATATGCTTAGCTATCATTTTAGTTTTCACTGTGCCGATTATTACATTCTGCACAAGTTTATAATACATAGTTTCTCATAATGCTTTACCTAATTTTAGAATACCTTTAATATTGTTCCTCAAATTTTCCACTTCTTTAGCTCTAGATTACACTTACATTTCTTTATATTTTCACTTCCCAGTAGTTCTACTGGTTTCTCTTTTGGAGGCTGGGGAAAAGGGGAGTGCAGTGGCATAATTGTTTGTTTTGCTTTTGTTTTTCATCAGTTCCAGTCCCCTGGATTTTTATCTGTACCAATCATTACAGTCTCTGGAAGAAGTTTGCAGTTATAGTTTGAATCCTAGGAAAAGTTGTCAGATGAACTCTGGGAACACCCACGGAATAATACAATGACACAGAGTTAATATGGTTGATGATATCATAGCTCATTTTTAACAGATGTGGAAAGAAGGGAAATCAAGCTGCTATTGCATATACTGAGCCGTTGTTCACTTAACAGAAGATCTTTATAAGTAAATCATAATTTATGGTAAGTATTCACTGGAGTAGTTGATGAGCATTTGGATTTCTTTTGGACTTTGAAAAGAAAAAGATATGTCCTAAAAATCATAATTTCTAAGAAAGATGCTCATATATGTCTTTATTTTCTTGAGTTATATTTATTTTTAATTACTTTATTGTTGTTCAATTACAGTTGTCTGCATTTTCTCCCCACCACTCCTCCCAACCCCAGCCAATCCCACCTCCCTCCCTTGCTTCCATCCCCCAACTTGGTTTTGTCCATGTGTCCTTTACAGTAGTTCCTGAAAACCCTTCCCTGCACTGTCCCCTCCCCTTCCCCTCTGGCTACTGTCAGATTGTTCTTAATTTCAATGTCTCTGGTTATATTTTGTTTGCTTTTTTCTCTTGTTGATTATGTTCCAGGTAAAGGTGAGATCATATGGTATTTGTCCCTCACTGCCTGGCTTATTTCATTTAGCATAAGGCTCTCCAGTTCCTTCCATGTTGTAGCAAAGGGTAGGAGCTCCTTCTTTCTCTGTGCTGCAAAGATTTTATTGTGTAAATGTACCATAGTTTTTTGATCCACTCACTTCCTGATGGGCACTCATGTTGCTTCCAGCACTTGGCTATCATAAATTGTGCTGCAATGAACACTGGGGTTCATGGGTTCTTCCCAATTGGTGTTTCAGGATTCTTAGAGTATAATCCCAGCAGTGGAATTGCTTCATCAAAAGGCAGTTCCATTTTTAGTTTTCTGAAG
This sequence comes from Tonatia bakeri, assembly GCA_004024845.1. Lineage (NCBI taxonomy): Eukaryota > Metazoa > Chordata > Mammalia > Chiroptera > Phyllostomidae > Tonatia > Tonatia bakeri. Next base: position 87,948 of record PVIA01003126.1, read on the forward strand.
AAATTCCATACTGTTGTCCACAATGGCTGTACCAGTCTGCATTCCCACCAACAGTGAACTAGGGTTCCCTCTTCTCTGCATCCTCTCCAACACTTGTTTGTTGGTTTGTCTATGATGGCCATTCTGACCAGTGTGAAGTGGTATTTTATTGTGGTTTTAATTTGCATTTCTTTGATGGCTAGTGATGCTGAGCATCTTTTCATATGTCTCTGGGCGCTCTGTATGTTCTCCTTGGAGAAGTGTCTGTTCAAGTAATTTGTCCATTTTTTAATTGGGTTTTTCATCTTCCTGGAGTGGAGTCATGTGAGTTCTTTATATATTTTGGAGATCAAATCAACTTACACCATACACAAAAATAAATTCAAGGTGTATAAAGACTTAAATATAAGTTGTGACACCATAAAAGTCCTAAAGGAAAACATTGGCAGGAAAACCTCAGACATTACATGCAGCAACATCTTAACTGATATGTTCCCTAAAGCAAGGTACATAAAGGAAAGAAGAAACACATGGGACCTCACCAAATTAAAAGGCTTCTGCATGGCTATAGAAAACAGCATTAAAATGAAAAGAGAACCAACTATATGGAAAAACATATTTGCCAATGATTTCTTGAGTTATATTTGACCACAATATTTAATTTGCCATTGGTGAAGAAAGTCTAGTTAAGAAAAGTTCCCTTTTAGTAAAAGAACTGTATTTGTGGAAATGTCAAAATCTCTTCTACATCCACATCTTACAATTAGTTTTTAATAACTGACAAGTGAGTCCCAGTTTCCAACTGTGTGCTGATTTGGGAAGAGTTATGTGGCACTTTTTAACAATATATGCATGTAAAATAGTTTGAGGAAAGCAAAAGAAAACAACTACATCTGCATTTAGTTAAAGAAGATTTTTAGTTTCCTAAATTCAGCCTTTTATTGCATTAGATTGTTGTCTTGAAGTATATTTTAGTATGTGCTGACCATCTCTAATAAAAAGGCAAAGCAGTGGGCTAATTTATCTACAAGGTATGTTTGTCAGCATCTGTGACTTCCCTCTCCTGAGTCAGCCCTCTCACTATTTTTGGAGATGCAGACAAGCTTTGAATATACCATGCTTAGTTCCTATTCTAAAGTTATTGTGGGAAGTAAGAAGTCCCACTTAAGGAAAGCATACTGGTCCTCTGTAAAGTCATCTAAAAATTTTCTTAATTTTGAAGAAATGTCTTCTCTCAAGTTTGATGCTTATTGATGAACTCTCAGCCTTCTGTGGTTTGGATATGCTATGTTTGATTGCATAAGTGTATTCCCCTTATTTTAATTTAAAAATAAAACTCAGCTCCTTGGCCAGTGTGGTTCAGTTGGTTGGAGCATTGTCCTGTACCTGAAAGGCTGCAGGTCTGATTCCTGGTAGGGGCACATGTGGGTTGTTGGTGCGATCCCCAGTCCAGGCAGAGAAGGCAACAAACCAATGCCCCTCTCTTTCATCAATATTCCTTTCCTCCTTTCTCTCTCTCTAAAAGCAATTAAAAAATGTCCTTGGGTGAGGATTTAAAAAAAAATAATGAAAAATAAGCTACATTAAAACTCAAAAATCATGTTTTGATTAATACACACACATACACTTGCATGTACCTGCAAGAAAAACTTAACCTGGGCTGACTTTGAGATGCCAATACTCACTGCTAGATACTGTTAATTTAGGTGAACAAAGGTGAGCAAAAACATTTCACACACCGTATCTTATTTTAACTTGAAAATAGTAGATGAAAATTTCATTCTGAAAAATTCCTTGAGTGTTGTCAAAAAATGATGACTAAAATATATTTATATTTTTAACTTTGTGATTTCAACAGGCTTTAGTGGAGGTCAGCAAAGTGTTCTGTGAAGAACCAGTAACTATTTTTGATTTGGCAGGCCACAGCTCTCTGTTGCACCTGCTCAACTCTGCCTTTGTAGCAAGAAATCAGCTGTAGACAACACATGACCACATGGGACAACTGTGTTCCAGTGAAAGTGTGTTTGCTCAAACAGGCACTGTGAGGGGTTTGGCCCGTGGCCTGCAGGCTGTCCACCACTGGTGTTTAGCAGTGCTCACTTCATGTGTTAACCAAAACTCCTCCTCTCTCAGAGATTCTTAGAAATTATTCTCAAATTATTCATAATTTTAGTACTTTATTTGCAATGTGACATAAAATAGGTCCCCCACCCCCAACTTGTTATAAAGGATGTGATCCACAAACCTGCCATCTTCCCCAGGTCCTGGTGAGGACAATGAGGGCCTGTAGGACTTGGGAAATGACTTCATCTATCAACTTACAGCTAAAGGACTTGAAGCAAGAACATGGTGTTTTGGTTCCACAGGATGATCTATTTAAAAAGACATTGCTGAGAGGCCTAATGTTCAGTACTGCTGGGACAGTCTTGAAAATAATGACCTACTTTTCCTGAGCAAAGCCAACTCTGAAAGAGGATGATGTCCACAAATGAGGTCTCATAAAAAAATATAATTAAACAGTGATACTCCTCAGTGTGGAAGAGCTTTGAGATAATGACTACAGCAGCACGCACTGTACCAACAAGAACAAGATGTCACAATTATATATTTGCAGGTTGATTTAATCTGACAGGATTCTTAGCAACAGCGAACTTGATCTGTCAGTGCCTAACAACACAGCCTGTGTGTTCTACAAATGAAGCTCTATTTATCTTTGATAAACTTACATGTGTCAGTTAGCAAACTTCCTAATCTGGCTGGATGTTCTTATCAATGAAGGTCCAGGGGAAGGCTTCATTTTCTGTGGCAGAGCATTTATGTCATCCTTTATATTTATTAAATCCTTTTTAAAGTCCTCTGTATCAGCTGAGTTTTTCCATTGTTTGTTTTTTGAATGATGTTTTCTCTCTGCAAAGTTTTAATTATCCTAACTTCTCTAGTATCCCTCATAGATAAATTAGCAAGTAGTTATTTTTGGTTGTTCTCTCACTGTTACTTGAGGAAAGATAACAATGAGTTTTATCAGGAATTGGCCAACAAAAGCCCTGGGGCCAAATCCAGTCCATGGATATTTTTGTTTGGCCCACAGCTAAGAACAATTTTCACATTTACAAATGGACGGAAAAAATTAAAAGGAGAATTTTTTGACCCTTGAAAATTATATGAAATTCACATTTCAATGTCCACAAATAATGTTATGTTGGAACACAGCCACTCTTTTTTTAGCAAAAATCTATCGCTGCATTCAAGCCACAATAGAAGAGACAAGTGGTTGTAACAGATACAGTATAGCCAGCCAAAGCCGAAAATATTTACTCTCTCACCCTTCACAGAAAATGTTTGTCTACCTCTGGACTACATAAACCTTCACATTTATTTTCCCACTTTTTATTTTAGTGGATTATCCCCTTCCTTTTTAAATTCTACTTTTGCCTTGATTTTGGGGTGAGTCAAGTATTCCAGCACAGAGGTCAGAGCTTAGCTGTAGAGAGACACAATTCTGACAATGCACCTTAAATATCCTTTTATTTCTATCCTATGAAATGTTGAGGTCAACCTATATACTCATTTATCAGCATGCCTAATATTTATATAGTGCTTTAAAATGTATAAGACACCATCACATGCATTGTCTCATTCGATCCTGTGCATTGGTATATTCCTTTTAAAAAGGAGAAACCTGAAGTCTAGACATGTTAATTGAATATCCAAAACCCATGAATCTAATAAGTGATGGAGAGCAGACTCTAATCTTAACTCTGAATCCTATGTCATTTCTACATTACCACTCTGCCTCAGAAAGTAAGAGATATAAACAAAAAAATCTGTGGTTTGACAGTTATTCTTGTTGGGAAATTGAGCACAAAGCTCATGTGAAATGGACCTGGGAGAACTTCTCCCATCCCTGTCACCCTGACAGAAACCTGTGAAACTGCAGGGTGGGCTTCCTCTCTCTGCATGGAACAGAAGGGATGATGTGTACTTTCGGAGCCAGAATAAGTCACACATCAAAAAAAAAAAAAAAAATTCAGAAGTAACATTCAAAGCCATAAAGATTTAGAAAATAAAATGACTAGTACCCCTGATTACACCCTTGGACTGCTAAGACCACATGGACCAAATGTTATGTCTCCCCAAAACCCATATGCTGAAACCTTAACCTCCTATGTGATGGTATCAGGAGGGGGAGGCTTTAGGAGGTGATTAGGTCATGAGGGATGGAACCGTCATAATTCCGATTAGTGCCCCAATAAAAAAAAGACCCCCGAGTGCCCCCTCCTTTTGTCAGCCATGTGAGAAACCAGCAAAAAGATGGGGCTGTCCATGAACTGGCAAGAGGGTTCTCATGTGACACTGAATCTGTTGACTACTTGATCTTGAAACTTTTAGCCTCCAAAACTGTGAGCAATAAATTTCTATTGTTTCAAAAGCCACTCATTCTATGGTATTCTGTTATAGCAGTCCAAATGGAATAGAACAGACCACTCTCAAACAGCAGCCACTGTGATCTTTTCACAATCTAAATTATATAGAATACACTGAAATTCCCACAAGGCTCCCCTTTGGCCTTCTCACTCCTCTACCCCCTCTCTAACTCATCTCCTATCATTCTCCTTCTCATTCAACTCACTCTGTCCACAGTGGTCTTCTTGCTCATACGTTGGCTGCTCATTTCTGCCCTCGCAACTCCATGAGCCTTGAGCATTATTCCCCAAGATCTCAGGACTCCCTTCCTCCCATTATCACAGCTCTTCTCAGATGGCAACTTGTCGTCAGAGACACTGCCATTGACTACTTCACGCATCTCTCTTTATTTTGGCACTCTGTTTGTTTGTTTTTTCTTTTTAGCATTATCCCCCTCTAAAATTATCTGTCTTCCTCTAGTAACATGTAAGTTCCTTTGGCACAAGGAGGTCGACCGTCTTTTTTCACCAGCCCTTAAAACGCTACAGGACATAGTACAGTCTCAATGAATGAATGTTGAGTGGGTGAATGAATGTGTGTGGCCTTTGCAATTATATACTCACACACACACTTGCTGGTGACAAGGTTAGGCATAATATCTTAACCAAAAGACATAATATTACAGATCTGTTGAAAGTAGGATAAGAAATACATGAAAAAACTACAAGAAATGAAATCATGACTTAAATCTGGAAAGTAAAAAAAATTTCTAAATTCTCTAGGGACATAGATTGTCTATAGCAACTTTAATATTTTTCACAAGTAAACATTCTTTTCTTGCTATCCATTTGAAGCTTTTCAGTATTGTGGTCCCTCATATTTCTCTGTCTTAAGTTTCTAAATGTTCATTTTTTTAAAGATATAGTGTGGAGCTATGTGAGCGGAAAGAAGAGAAGCTTCATTCTACCAGAGGCTACTGTGGTTTAACTCCTTCTTCAAGGCAAACACATTTTGACTGGCCCCAGATATTAACAGTAGCCAACTTTAAGAATATTAACTCATCAGAGTTAACAATGCAAAATGGGAGTATCTAAAATTTTGTTTTGTGTGTGTGGGGGGGATAGATTACAAGTTGTATTTAAACACTCTTTAAACAAGCATTGTTAAACAAATTGAAGACTAAAGCTAGACAGTACCTTAGAAGCACCAGATCTGAACTGAGCAAGCTCATTTCTGGAAGTACACTTTACTTTAAAAAAATATAACTTTATGAAATTTTGCAACATTTAAGAAGTATGGTATTTTACTAATGCATGGCTTAGTTCTAAGGTGTACATGAGGATGGAGACAAATTATTCTTGAGACATGGTGATTTAATGAAGCATGGAAAGCACATTTACTTCAAGGGTACGAAATGTGCTTAGCATATATCATCAGGCAACGTAGAAGGGGTACTTTTGAAAGCAATCCAAATCAACTATATACCACAGTGGGATCAGGCTAGAGAAGAGAGATGTGTGGTTGAAATAGTCAATGTGGAGTTGATTGCTAAAAAAAGCCTTAGTTTGCATGATTTTCTAAATTTTTTTCTGTTAGAATCATTCTAAGGCAGAACTGTGAATTTTGTCTTGGATGTTTTTTTCTCCATTCCCTTCCTAAGCCTCTGATTTTCCTTTTGGTAACCCTCATTCTCACCCCATCCAGGCCCAAAATAGATTTAATCTTTAGATACCAATCTTTGACAAAGCTCAAATTGTTCTTCTGTTCTCTCTAACTACTCTTTCTTTATCTGTCATAGTGCATGGAATATTGCAATTTATTTTTCCCCTTGTTCACCAAAATCAGGTACTTATTTTTGTCCAAAATTATTTATTAAGGTCACAGGCATAAGAATGTGCTGGGTATGGTGTATGGTACAGAGAATAATCAGACACATGCACTTCATGTTACTCAAAATCTTAGCTAGCTGTCCTCAGGACATGTCAATAAGTAAATGGCATAGCACAACAGAATGTTTGCTTTTTAAAAGATACATAAAGTTTTAAAAGAAATAAATGATTATTTAATAGTAGAATTTCTTTTTTCACATGTAGGCAGACAAAATATTCTGGGGAAAGAGATCATTTTCATACTTACAGAAAAACACTGCATGGGCAGATCCCATCCTACTTGTTATGAGGGGTGTGATTGTGCCACTCAAACACAGGTTTAAAGTCACTGTAGCTGGAGGTGGTGGCTGGACAGTGTCCTTCCCTTGCCAACTGAATGCACGGATCAAGGTGCATGTGCACAAAGTTGCAGTCCGTTTTAAAGTATCAAGAACACAATTTCATGTCATTATTACTGTTGTGCCAAATGACTTGTAAAATAAAATAAATGAGATCTACAGCACCTAGCAAGCTAAGACAACCCCCAATTCATCATTCCCCTGCAAAACTTCCCTCTGATGGTCTCAATATGAGGGTGAGAGAGAGGATTAGTTCTGACCTTCCACTGATCAGAACAAAGTGTTATTCTTGATCTCACTTCACTGATTTCTGACTAGCATAGCATTTTTTGTACTGTCTTATTTTTCTGTCTTCATAAATCAAAGTAAGGATCTAAAGAGCTACAGGACTTATCTGCTAGCTGTGGTTTGAAGACAGAAAACTCCTTTTGTTGCTATTGCAGTGACTTGTACTTGAACAAATAGGCAGATACTGGGCTCTAGGTAGGAACTGCTAATTCCGTAAAGTCCCGGGAGAAATGTATCACAACGGACTTTGGGCAGAGTGTGAAAACTATGTTATGCTCTCCACTGCATACCTTCAAGTTCTGTATTCACACTCTGTGGCTGGAACACCAAGTCAGAAATGTAGCAAGTGACAATAAGTGAGGAGAGAAATATGAAAGATAGATTTTTAAAACACACACATCATGAGAAACTCCTGTGAAAGCTGTTTCATGATGCTAGAAACAGCCCATCACCATCTCTCACTGTGCGAACGGGAGAAAAGCACTTAGCTTGTGCATACTATCAAAACAATAATACATTATTATTTTCACACAAATAGCACAACATGCTGCAGTGATTATTTTAAGTTGCTTGAATAACTAAATCAAGTTAAACCTAGAAATTAGTGAGGTTTTGTTAATATTATCCATGTTGACATAAAGTGACAGTAGATCTTGGTTAGGAGGGTTTACTCAACATCGCAAAGTAGCTGTGCGACTGATATCATCAAGGATGAACTCACTCTTCCTCATACCCTCTGAATTTGTGCTAAATTATACCCACATTACCTGTGATTTAGATGGAAGAGTACAGGTTTTGGAGTCAGACAAATCTGATTATGAATCCTAGCCCTGCATGACTTCTATGAGTTACCTAAAATTGCTGATTCTCAGATTTCCCATCTAGAAATAGTAATAATATTTAGATATTTCATGCTTTTATTTTTGTTTGGAGGATTAATTATATACCAGGCAATTTTCTGAGTAATTTATATATTTTATGTCAAATAATGCTCATAAAAGTACTGAAGTATTAGTCGTTGTTTATATTTTAGAAAACTCATTCATAAGGGGTAATTATTTTTCTAGTTTAACAGCTACTAAGTAGTAAAGTCAAAATTCATATCCAGGTGTGACAACAAAGCCTGTGTCCCCACAGTTGCCGTGCTGTGATTAGGGAGCTGGCTCCTCATAGGCACTTCCTGAGTGGCCCCAACACCAACCTTATGGGGTTTCTCCCACTGACACCGCTGTTCTGCCCCTAAGCAATGGCCATTTACAGTGACAATGAGCCTTTTTTCCAACATGACTTCATTTCCTGCACAACCAGTGTTCATGTCAGGATTCTCTTACAACATGCAAGACCTAGATTCCAGTTACTTCTAGCCTGATTGCTTGGTTTAGGCTAAGGCTCAAACCTCCATGTCTTTATCTCTCAAAACTTAGGAACCACTGCTCCTTGACATGACTTTTAACACCTTTAACTGTACTCCACTGTGTTCCAGAATTTTTGTCTATCTAAATCTCATGGACCTGGGAGCTCTTTACCTTCATGTGACTAAGCCAAGTACCCTAGACTTAAACCTTTTCATACCATATCTTTTCATACCAATCTTTTATCTCTCCGTATCTTCCTGTTTTAACTAATTTTTTTTCTATTATGGCTCTCTTATTTTGTTGCAACCATAACACCTGTCAGCTTTTCCTCCTTTTCTAACCTTAATAATATGTGTATATATATATGTGTGTGTGTGTGTGTGTACACACATACATACATGTGCCTACAAATAAGTATGTGTATGTATGTGTATATACAAAAACATCACCCCACTCATGTAGACAACTGTAGTTTCTGTCCTGCTCGCTCCCACAGCTGCTAACACACTGACAGATACACCAGCCTGCCGTGTTCTGCTGGTGCTCAATCCTGGGCCATATGGCGCCCTGCAAAATATCCTAAAGCTTATAAATGGATTCTTTTCTCCTCAGTCAACGAGCCCTGGTGGTGAAAATATCATTTCTGAAAGATTATAAAGAGGTAAAAACAAAACCAAAAAATAAATGCTTTATTCTTTTTCAAATCATGAACATCTTGATTCCACACAAAGATGTTTTTCTTCTGACTTACTAGTAGTTAGGTTTTATTCAAAAGACACATTCTTCTGGGATAAAAATGCTATCACCAAAATGAAATACAAAAGTGGGGGGAAAACCCTGGGCCTTTACTGCTGTGAAGGTCAAAATATTCTTTGAAACAGTATACCTAAGTCTTTTTCAAAACCACAGATTTCAGGGGCATTTCAACTTTTTTCAGTACCAAATGTTTTACTTACAATGTAATGACAGGCTGATGATCCAATGTTTTCATTAATTTTATATAATAACTCAAGTATGAAGTATTACTTTTTTATAAATAGCAGGGAAACTGTGTTATATGGTGCACAAATATGCATTTATTAATAAGCTGATTAAAAATATCTTTCCAGCAGTACTTAGGCAAGGCCTGTTATATTCATGACCTCTTCGTCCCTGAACATGTGGAGGTGTCAAGGCTTCACCTGTGGAACGCTACAGGGTCACCAAGAACTTCAGTGTCTGAGATGGGAGTGAGTGTGGACCCTGTGCTTATAACTACAGTTTGAGAAATAAATATAAATCATTTGGAAGCTTTTTTATGATAAATAATTTGAAACTAGTTATAAATCCAGGGAATAAATGAAGAAAAGGAACCACAGTGCAAACAAATCAAGGACCCAAGGAAGCCAAAATAAGGGTGTCTGAAGCCAACTTAAGGAACGTGAGTCTTACATTCTATGAGCAAGAAATGGAGTATGCATGGTTAGTTATGGTAAAGTTCTTGGTGACTTTAGTATTTTTATATTGGAGCTCATTAAAGGGGCTGATAAGGAATAAACTTATGCCCCATTTCCAGGCTCAATTGGAAAGAGATGGATAAATGCAGTATGAACCTAGTTTGAAGGACAGAAAGAGCTAAAGTCCTCACTTTTGTAACAAACATTTCTATTTTATCAGGGTTTTGTTTTTTGTTTTGTTTTGTTTTGTTTTGTTTTCCTACTAAGCCAAAACATAGCCTTCAGATCCCTCTCAACATGGTGCCTCAGGCATTCATTGCCCGTCCCTGGAGGTGACCTATCAATGATACTTACTTGCCATTTTATCTTCCTAGGGGAGCAACAAGACCAGTAAATCACTACAACATGTGGCAGCATGTGGTAAATTTTTTGAAAGTAAGATAACTACAAAACGTGTTCCTGGAGAACAATGATTTCTGACTAGGGTAACCGCAGAAGTCACCAACAACAGAATGGCCTTCGGGTCATGTAAGTATTTTTAGAGCATAAAAGTAGAGAACATATGGGAGGACATAAGAATTGTTTCATATTATCAACATGAAAAATGATCACTTAGACTCGGATTTTAGAAGGTTGCTGTATGTGCCATAATGTATTCAGTCAAAGGAGAGAAAACTTTCCAATAAATGGCTAAGATAATTAAAATATAGATGTTTCCTTAAGAGTGACTTCAAGTCTACAAATATAACGCTGAAGTGTGAGCTCCGGAATTTGGTAATTCTCTATTTCTAAATGTAGGCATTATTATTTATAAGAATACTATTTTTTGTGGTGCTAACATAATAAAGAGTTTCTGCGACTTTAAAAATATTAAAATATTGTTCTTATAAAAATAAATCACATAAGTAATTACATTTATAACAAATATTTTATTTTGGGGCATTTGTATGCAATTTATAACTGAATCATCAAATACTCATTTCACATGAGCATGAGGGCAATCTTTACCTCATATAAATATATTTATGTTTGAAATTAAAGACAAGAAAGGACTGTGAAAGCCTAAATTCTGAGCTTCAATGGGGTTACATATACATCTTTGTCCTTCCAAGCATGTAGTAACTCATTTTTTCAAATAAAGCTCTATATACAATAGACAAAATCCTCTGACGATCACAAAAGACTCAGTTCTAGAAACTCTGGTACTTCCTCATTGCATCCACTCTTGCTTAAAAGAAAATTCAGTAGGAAAACTTGCTAGAAACAGACTGAAACTAATTCCCGGTATACCACTTAGTGTTATTCTCTTTACTTATCTAGTTTTCTGTTTATTTTGTTCATTGGGAAACTATTCAGTGTGGTGAAAAACTAGAACCATTCCATGCAGAAGAGAGAATTTTTAAAATTCTAATGCACTTGTACTTTAAACTGCATATTGTCATTGGATCAGTTTCCTAGAGCTGCCATAACAAATTGCAATAAAGTGGCTGACTTACCACAACAGAAACTTATTCTCTCAGTTTTGAAGACCAGACATTCCAAATCAAAGTGCTGGCACAGCTGGTTCCTTCTGAAGGCTTTGAGGAAGAATCGGTTCCAGGGGTTCTTTGCCTTGGGGCAGTATCACTGTAATCTCTGCCTCCCTCACATGGCTTTCTCCTCTGCACCTTGTCTTCTCCCCTTCTCTTCTCTTACAAGGACACTTGTCATTGATACAGGGCCTGCCATAGTCAGGGAGATCTCATGTCCATAACCTTAACTTAATTACATCTACAAAAACCCTTTCCCAATGAAGTCACATGTCCAAATAGGAAACGTACATAGGTTCTGGTGAACATATCTTTTGGAGAGCCACCTTTCAACTAACTGTAGTCATGTTATATTATTTTGCCTACTGTCCACCTTGTACAGCAGCTGATTCCACCCCAATTTGATAATAACATCAAATTAAGTTAAAAACAAGGTATGACTTTGAACAGTCAATGTTATTTGGTTTTGTTAATTTACGTAAATTTCATTTTGAGCATCTTTCACCTGATTATAAGACATAGCTCTAAATCAACAGAAAGATTAATTTTATCTTATTCTTAAAACTCCTCTAACATGAGTGTGGTATAGCATGTCCTTACAGTGTTCTTACACTAAGGACACTCCATCCATCTATTCCATCTATTAGTCAGGCTGTTATCCTTACTCTCCACTAAAAATGTGATTCTCTTTCCTGCCCACATTCTTGCTCAGGTTGTTTGGCTATTTGGAAATGTTCCCCTTGCTTCCGTTACCCATACCTGCCCACTGTTTATGGCCCAAAAGAAGTCATTCATTTCCTCTGAAAGCTTCTACTATATTATGCTCAAACATATGTTCTGCTTTGTTTTTATTTTAATTTTTTTATTTTTGTTCAGTCACAGTTGCCCCCATTCCCCCCAATTACTCTCCCCTGCCCTACCCATCCCTCTCTTCCCACATTCAATCCTCCCCCACTGTTGTCTTTGTCCATGGGACCTTTACAATATTCCTTGATTTGACCCTTCCCTTTCTTTCCCCCTGTTACCCACCCTCTTCCCTCCCCTCTGGTGACTGATGGTTTGCTCTCCATTTCCATGTCTCTGGTTCTATTTTGCTTGCTTGTTTGTTTTGTCGATTAGGTTCCATTTATAGGTGAGATCATATGGTATTTTCTTTCACCACCTGACTTATTTCGCTTAGCATAATACTCTACAGTTCCGTCCATTCTGACGTGAAGAGTAGGAGTTCCTCCTTTCTCTCTGCTGTGTGGTATTGCATTGTGTGAATGTACCGCAGTGTTTTGATCCACTCATTTACTGATGGGCACCTAGGTTGCTTCCAGCACTTGGCTATTGTAAATTGTGCTGCTATGAACATTGGGGTTCATGGGTTCTTTCTAATCGGTGTTTCAGGATTCTTAGTGTATAATCCCAGCAGTGGAATAACCGGGTCAAAAAGCAGTTCCATTTATAGTTTTTGAGGAAATTCCATACTGTTTTTTGGATATGGCTGCACCAGTCTGCATTCCCACCAGCAGTGCACTAGGGTTCCCTTTCTTCCACATCCTCACCAGCACTTGTTGTTTGTTGATTTGGTTATGATGGTCATTCTGACCGGTGTAAAGTGGTAGCTCATTGTGGTTTTAATTTTCATCTCTCTGATGGCTAGTGATGCTGAACATCCTTCCATATGTCTCTGGGCTCTCTGTATGTCCTCCTTAGAGAAGTGTCTGTTCAGGTCCTTTTCCCATTTTTTAATTGGACTTTTCATCTTTCTGGAGTGGAGTTTTATGAGTTCTTTATATATCAAACCCTTGTCTGATGTGTCATTAGTAAATATATTTTCCTATAAAGTTGGTTCCATTTGCATTTTGCTGATGTTTTCTTTAGCTGTGCAGAAGCTTTTAAATCTGATGAAGTCCCATTTGTTTATTCTTTCCTTTATATCTCTTCCTCTAGGGGACATACCAGTGAAAATATTGCTACATGGAATATCTGAAATTTTCCTGCCTATGTTCTCTTCTAGGACTGTTATGGTATCATGACTTATATTTAAGGCTCTTATCCATGTTGAGTTTATTTTTGTGTATGGTATAAGATCGAGTTTCATTTTTTTGCATGTAGCTGTACAGATTTCCCAACACCATTTGTTGAAGAGGCTGTTTTTACTCCATTGTATGCTCCTGCCCCTTACTTATTTGGTATTTGACACATACTGCTTTACATTGTTAGAAGATGTAAGTTAGGTGTTGCAAGAGATCAAATATAAGTTTCATGAGGTCAAACATTCAAATTCAGTTTTTTATTGTTTCTGTGTTACACACTGAAGTTAATTAAATTGTTCTTAGAGGTTCAAGTCTTAGCTCAGATGTGGGTTTCCTTTAAACAAAATTAAATTCCATCCAAACTGCCATCAGCCAGATCAGTGAGAAATTCAAGTCTGGTAATTGTTAGGACTCCCTCTCTCATGGTCATTCAATCATCCAGGGATATTAATGGAAACAAATACTTGACTTCTCCAGTGCTTGGTCTGCTCTAGTTCTGCCTGAAAGACCATTATCCATGCCCACACAACACTTTCAATCTAGAAGGTCCCATGTCACTAAGATGAAGTTTTCATGGATTGGAGTTCCAATGCCTATAGTTCGGTTTCTCTATTCCCCTGGATTCAAACTGCCACTTTGTGTTCTGAGAAAGTGTTTCCTGAATTCCAAATCCTCATGGATCCCAGAAACCACTATCTTGTCTTTTATCTTGGAGAAAACTTTCTTTGTCAATTTGCAACCTTTCTCCCTTCAAATGTATCTGCCCCTCCCTTATCTACAAATCCAGTAAAACCTCTTTATTGAGCTCAGACTTACAAGCAGCAATTAACATAGATTATCTGAATATCCCTTAAAGTCTTGTGGAACACACTTATCAATAATCAAAGTATGTGACAGCCAAAAGAAAAATGGGTTGTGGGAACTGTGCTTCCAATCATATGGGAGGAGATAAGTGGGAGTTAGTTACATATAATATTTGTCTCTCATATTTGTCCTCTAGCTCAGCTCCCATAATCCAAAACTAGAAAGAAAAGGGACTGAGAGTGAAAACCTAAAGAAGGCTATTTTAAATACCATATGTCATGTTGGAAGCACACAGGAATATTGCTTTGCAACGTTTTTAACATAGTTGAGAGAGAACATGAGCTTAGAATACTGAGGGCTCTGAATGACAAAGCATGCTTTTGGCTTAGAGATATTTTGGCACAATCTGAAAACATGCCCTTGACATGGAAACATCTTCACTAAGCACACCATGGTAACATCTACTGCAGCCAAAACTTTGTTAGACACATGGGAACCCAGCAATCCCTACAGTGCTGGTTAAGCTCTCAGGGTTTTGTTGCGATGGGAGAAGGTGCCAATAGTTACAACTATGGTAACTTGAGTAATGAAGAGCCCATGTGCACCCTCGGTGAACACCATTCATCATCAGAACCCATGGCAAATCACATTCTCATAACTTGGAAAACATTAAGAGGTTTGAGAAGAATTATTTAAACAGAATGAAGAAGGAGAAAGATATTTTCTAGAAAGTAATTTAGAGGCTTTACTTTTTAGAAATATATAAACTACTTCTCTGGACTTTTAAAATTGTGCATGCGGGATGAGGTGGGTAAGCCTTTGAAAGGGACTCTAATTCCATACATATTTGTTGCCAGGGCGACAGTCAGAGAGAGAGTCTAACAGGGACCTTTGCCCCAGAGTCCCTGGAGTTCACACAATGAGGGTTATCAGTTGCATTTATGCGTCTTCATGTGATCACATATATTCAATATATACTTGATTTGGTAAACTGAACTTTATTTCAACTACCTTGACTAATTGTTAAAGAAGTTGGCCTCTAAATACTAAGTTAACACTACAGGTTCTTAACACAAGAAACCAGTGTCTGGGAAGTAGGTCAAGATGTGAAAATAGTTACTCAGGACCAGAAGTTATAACATTATTGACAGGGAGACTTTCACGGTATCTTTTTCTTTCTCTTTGGGCAAAGAAAATAGGTTTATTTTTATTTTTTAAATTATTTTATTGTTATTCAATTACACTTGTCTGCATTTTGCCCCCTCCACTCCCCTCAACCCCAGCCAAACCCATCTCCTTCCCTTGCCTCCACCCTGCCCCTTGGTTTTGTCCATGCGTGCTTTACAGTAGTAGTTCCTGAAAACCCTTCTCCCCACTGTCCCCTCCCCACTCCCCTCTGCGTACTGTCAGATGGTTCTTAATTTCACTGTCTCCTTTCACAGTATCTTAAATGCAAAGGAAGTATAAGACAGTATTAACACTCCAGTATTTCTCAAATATCTTGTATTTCCTGAAATGCACTCTATCAAATTTGAGTACATCCATGGAGATACTCAACCGGAGATGTCCTACCACTTTCAGATCAGGTTGGCAGCCGCTGCATATTATATGCTCATTTTAAATATCCATCACATGTTACATACAAAAGACTTTCCAAAGTTCTGTAATAAATGTTTTCAAATTGCTTTTATTTAGCATACTTCAAATTATTTTTCCATAGTATTAGTTTTCAAAAGATATCTATCAATACTTCTCAAGCAAATATTGTTCTGTGGAATATATTTTGCAAAATAGATGTATCTCTAACTTGACCAAGGTAATTGAAAATTTTATTATTAAACTCCTATAAGCCCTGACTGGTGTGGCTCAGCAGGTGTGTCATTATCCTGCAGACTGAAGGGTTGCCAGTTTGATTCTCAGTCGGGGCACATGCCAGATCCCCGGTTGCAGGCCAGATCCCCAGTTAGGGGTATGTGAGAGGCAACTGATTGATGTTTCTCTCCCTCTCTTTCTCCCTCCCTTCCCCTCTCTTTAAACATGCATAAATAAAAATTTTAAAAAATTTCATATCAAAGATATTCTAGAGTCAACATACGTTATACAATTCTGTACACATGAAATAAATATATAAAAGGATACATAAAATATAGCATAACATTTTACATGCATTAAATATTGTATGTTATACACTATATATGATGTAACACACAAGATTTGGACACATGAGATATGAACCTATCAAAATAATTAACTATAAGATAGAGACTTTCTAAAAGTAAAAATGCAGTAAGCATGATAATTGCTCAGAATGACTGGAAAATAAGTGGGGGTTCTCGTGGTCTCTGGGTGTTAAGGAAAACATTTTTGGAAGATGTTTCTCAACTGGATAGTACAGAATATATACAGATGGCTAATATTTAAGCATTTAAGTAAGCAAGTGTGTCCCAAGTAGGAGAAAACTAGAGAGTAAGAAAAGGTACACATTAAATTGTCAGCAGCCAAGGCAAACTTTCTGCCAGATTATTCTATGTTAAGTTTTGGGTTCTGTGGGCTTTTTTGGATTAGAAAAAAAGATCTGTCAGCATTCATGTATTTTAAAAGCATATTACGTTTCCTTCCATGCAATTTCTATGTTGTCTATTTACATTGCTATTGGAACTTGATGTTACTCTCAGATAAGTCAACAGAGATCAGAACATTATTTGGTTTGAGTAGATAAATTTTAATATCGCCACAGAAGAAAAAACTGACTATGTACACTAAACCCATTACTGTCTTTCCACTTACCCCCACGCCTTCACCCTCTGCCCTCATACACATTGCTCTGAAGAAAACTCTAAACTTTTTCTTTTCAGAATTTGCAATGACAGAGAAAAAATAAGTCTGTGCCCAGAGAGATGGGAGAGGGAGATAATGATTAAGGAATTAAACTTCAGGACTTGCATTGGAAGAAATATTATTGATATCTCTTTTATCTCAAATTCTACATGAGCAGTGTATTTTTTTATATATGTATGTATATTTAACAAAATACTTTTGTATGGTTAAAAAATCAATATATGTATTTTTCTCTTCAAAATACACCAGTGAATTTGATGTGCCAGGAGGATAAGCTGCATTTATATATCACAGCCTCTTGGCACAAGGCTTCACAGTGCCCAGCAGGAGGTGTAGAAAAAATACAGTAAGCCTTCTTTTCAGCATGTAAAAATTAGAATAATTGATAAAAATGAATATTCATGTAGATATTCATCTTTGTATGGATTAATTTCACATAAAACTGGCAATCTTGGCCCAATATCTCACTCACTTTAGAATTTTAGGTTCGTCTTGAAACACAGTCATCTTACAGAAAGTAACTTTAATGGGACATCCTCTGAGTAAGAATAGCAGGAAACAGCATATGACTCCTGAGCTTTTCAGATAAAGATCATTCCAGAAAGAAATGTTATGATATGAGGAGTTACTTTCTTAATTTTCCTCCTTGGTTCTTATATATCACTGTGCTTTGGTTGAGAAAACAGAACTTACACAGTGAAAGAATAATTGTCATTAAAATGTGTTGTGTCTATAAACACAAAGTGCTCTTAATGACTGTCCAGGGCAGAGACATTTGTTAGTTCATTGAGCTGATATTAGAGACCGATAACAGACCTAGTAAACGTCTTTTTAGAATTGATCTTTGGTCAGATTCAGTAAATATAAACCAGAGAAAATACCATGGTTCAAATAATAGAAAGCAAAAGTAGAGTACTTCCAACTTCTTGTGGTGATTAGGTAAGATTCAGAGAGGATATCTTTAATGTTTTGTAAGTGTCATCAGAAAGGTATCCCTAAACAGAAGTTAATAACAACATGGTTGAGTCTAAAATGCATACTATTATGCTTAGTCTATAAATCTCAAAGTTTGAACTCTTACAATTTAGCTTTATTAACCTGATTACCCTGTCTTAATAGGTGGTACTAGGATACTCCTGCTGAGAAAATTATGAAATCTGAAAACTCCCCAGTTCATAAAGAGTACGAAAATGAGATGTAAGCACAAAGGGACAAAGCACTACCAAGGATTTGACATACATAGTTTGAGCCTCAAAGCTGCACTTTCAGAAAAGGTATCTTGCTCCCTGTAGCAAGTGTCAGATGAAAAAATCTGGGAAAGAATCGAGCTCTCCTTTGAAATAGTTCAAATCTCTCTTCCTTGACTTACCTGACATCGTTTCTGATACACGGTATGTACTCATCAAAAATTTATTGACTAGACAAATTTATGCACACACACAAAGGTACCACTTTGAGTTAAACATCTTTACGTGAAAATGCAGCAAAATAAAAACCCAATCACTGGCTTCTCTAATTTGATAAATTAGGGAGACAATTAAAATGAAATAGGGTCGCCCAAGCTTGCATGTCTAAAGAGGAACCTGAAGTATGTAGTTCAAAACCAGTGTAAGCCTAGAGCAGAGGCCTTTCCAGGGAAGTTACGGTTTCCTTACTCTGACTCCTCATATCCTACTCATAAATAGATCCGAAATGGTCCCAAACACTTTACCATTTTTAGGTCACTAAAGGCAAACATTCAGAGAAAAATTTGGCCCATTGTCTGCTATCCCTCCCACCCCCGCCATATCCAATGAGTTTTCCATACCGCTTCTCGTTACTGGTTACATCACTCCCTGAACGTGAGACTGCACGGAGAACACCCAGTATGGGAGCCTTTGTTGTGCACCCGTGAATGCAGCAGCATTGCCCAACACAAAAGTTGAGCTAATGGAATCACTGGAAATTAAATCAGAAAAAAATCTTGAGTTCTAGCCCCTTGTTTTATAGAGGAGGAACTGGGTAATAGGGGAAATGACTTGACTAAGGTCAACTCAAAACATAGCTGACCAATATTAGGTAGACAGAAAAATCTTGAGAAAACTTCTGAGGTGATTCTGATTGAGCAACATTATTGTTTATCTTATTTTCAAAGTAATATGTAAATGACAAAAGAGCAAGCAGGTGAACAGGCAAAACAAAGACATGATTGACATTAGCCTTTTCTTTGTGTGGTAGAAACCATATCCAAAGCCACATAGTACTAGAGTATAGACATATTGTATGTGCCTGGACATCAAAGTGGACTTCTGGCTTTTCTTTACAGCTGGCAAACAGACACAAATAATCAGATACATTGAACTAGCTAACTAATTTGCTAATGGAATATTTGCTCAAAGGATAGAAATACACAGAAAAACTCTGCAATTAACCTTTGAAAACAAAAAGAATTTTTGCCTAGAAGTTTTTCAGAGCTTCAGTATTGATAGAAGCTTAAGGGTAAATCTAAAGCATGACCTTAACCACCCTTAAAAATCACACCTTATTTGGGAGGCAAGACAATGCTGTTCCTGAAGTGTGTTCACATGCAATGAAAAGAAGAAACTCCCTGAAGCTCAGTTGGTGGATCAGACATTTGTTTTTAAAAATCTAACTTCACTGTCCCATAAATTTCAGAAATAGGTTGTTAACATTTATATACAATGTATATATTTCTTAATAAATAGAATAAAAATAATGTCTTTATTTTATATTTAAAGTAAAATTTTTCTGTAGTAAAAGGTTATTAAAAAGGTAAGTAGTTAGTAGTGCTGCCACAGCCTAAACACCATCACAGGACGGCTGCCTCTTCCTTCATGTGAATGTTTAATGTAATTCAAATCTGAGATAAGCATAAACTCTAATCTACACATTGCATACACGAAAAATTATGTACAAAAGCAGAAGTGGTATGGCAAAAAAGTAAGAACAATCTAATTGGGAAACTTGTTATTTTGCTATATGAAATTGATTTGGAGTGTTTCAGTCTTTACCTAGTTTTGAAATTAGGATGATGTTGGCCTCATAAAAAGAGTTTGGGAGTCTTCCATCTTTTTGGATTTTTTGGAATAGTCTGTGCAGGATAGGGGTTAGCTCTTCCTTAAATGTTTCAGTCTTTAAAATGACATGCCAGTTCACATTTTATGTGTGTGCTTGCCAACAAATGAGAAAATTTTTAAGAAAAGAAAACTTTTATTGGTCATGTACTGTGTGTCTGGGACATGATAGGCACACAACAAATCTGTTTGAATGAATGAAGGTCAGGCACTGTGCCAGACAATTTGTAAGTGCTTTATCATTTAATTTTAATTTTACACAGAGTCTACTGGGATTCTGAAGTTAGATACTTAGCTCAATATTATCTTATAAGATAACCACAAATGTAAACCTGAGTTTACCTTTGTTAAACCCTAAGAGTTTGTTTATCCTAAAAGTTCCATGAATATTAAATATGAATCTAAATACTCATCTTCAGTTATCCAGCATTTTTACACAAGTCTCCATGTAAGTGCTCACGGGTGACCAGAGTGGGGAAACACAGCTGCCTGACCAAAATGTTAGGGTAGGCTCTCAGCTGATGGTAGGATATAGTGACTAGTATGAAAGAGCATACCCTTCAAAATCTCTTTTTACACCATACAATTCTTTGTTTTGCATTATCTCAGTCTCTACTAACAAAAGACTAATGTATGTTAATAATTTTCCCTTTTCAAAATGCAAATGACCCTGAGAAAATCAAGTAGGTTGCCATAATTCTTTAAAGTGAACTGATGTAATCAAATTGTTTCCATTTAGCTAAATCTCACTGAAAAATAAATAGGCATTTCAATTCAGATGTTTTGCCCTTATTTTAAAGATTGAATTTTTTGGAGTGATATTGGTTAACAAAACATACAGGTTTCAAATGTCCACCTAAATAATACATCAACTTCACACAGCATCATGTGCCTATCGTCCAAAGCAAAGTCTCTTTCCAACTCCATATACTCCCCCTTTGCCCACTTTCACTTCCCACATCCCCTTTTCCCTGTCAGTTTTTTGCATGAATCAATGTTTGTGTTGCTATTTGGTTTGTGAAATTATTTTATTCATTAGATTCCACCTATAAGTTACATCATACGGTATTTGTCTTTATCTGGACGGTTTACTTAACTTAGTATAATAGTTTCCAGATCCATCCATGCTATCACAAACAGTAAGAGGTTTTTTCTTTTTTAGGGCTGAGTAGTATTCCATTGTGTAAATGTAGCACAGCTTTTTTATTCACTCATCTACCAATGGGCATTTGGGTTGTTTCCATATCTTAGCTATTGTAAATAACAGTGCAATGAACATAGGGGTGCATATACTAGTATTATCTCAAATTAGTGTTTTGGGTGTCTTCAGATATATTCCCAGAAATGAAATTGCTGGGTCAAAAGGCAGATTCATTTTTAATTTTTTGAGAAAATTCCATACTAGTTTCCACAGTGGCTGCACCAGTCTACATTCCCAGTTACAGTGCACAAGAGTTCCCTTTTCTTCACATTCTCACCAGCACTTGTTGTTTGTTGATTTACTTATAGTAGCCATTCTAACAGGTGTGAGGTGATATCAAGTTGTGGTATCAGTTTGCATCTCTTTGATGATTAGTGATGTTGAGCCTTTTTTCATATGTCTATTGGCCATCTGCATGTCCTCTTTGGAGAAGTGCCTATTCAGATCCTTTGCCCATTTTTTAATCAAGTTGTTTATTTTCTTGGTGTTGAATTGTGTAAGTTCTTTATATTGGGTTGGCAGAAAAGTTCATATAGTTTTTTTTTCCATACAATGCCTCTAGCAGTGCTTAGTTGTCTTTAAATTCATTCAAAACAATTTTATTAGATTGTATTGTGACAGCTGTGGTATCAGCATGCATTTGAAAAAAAAACTTATCAAAATTAGTGAATTTTTGTGCAGTCATTTTAATATTGAAGATGAAAAAAGATATGCAATGTTTTCAGTGTATTATGCTTTATTATCTCAAGAAAGGTAAAAATGCAACTGAAACAGACAAAAAAAGATTTGTACAGTTTATGGAGGAGGTGCTGGGACTGACCAAATGTGTCAAAAGCAGTTTGCAAAGCTTCTTGGTACTATTGACATTTTGGTTAAATAGTTCTTTCCTATGGGGCTGGCTTACCCATTGAAATATGTCTAGCAGCACTCCTGGCCCTCTACCCACTAGAAGCCAATAGTGGGAGATAGACAACAACTCAAAACACCCAAATCAATAGTTATTGGTAAAAATGAAAAATGAGCCTCTTATTTTACAGAAAAACCTCAACAGAATTTTTTACCAACACAATATATTTTGGATATTAACCCTTCTCAGATGTATCATTGGTGAATACGTTCTCCCATTCAGTTTGTCACCTCTTCATTTTCTTGATGGTTTCCCTTTCTGTGCAAAAGCTTTTCAGTTTGATGTAGTCCCATTTAGGTATTTTTTTTCTTTGTTTCTCTTGCCCCAGAAGATATATCAACACAAATATTGCTATGAGAAATATCTGGGATCTTACCACTTATGTTTTCTTCTAGGATCTTTATGGTTTCATGGCTTTCATTTAAGTCTTTAATCCGTTCTGAGTTTATTATTGTATAAAATGTAAGTTGGTGATCTAGTTTCATTTTTTTTTTGCATACATCTGTCCAATTTTTCCAATAGCATTTATTGAAGAGACTGTCTTTACTCTATTGTATATTCTTGTTCCTTTGTCTAATGTTGACCATAAAGGTATGAGTTTATTTCTGGACTCTCTGTTGTGTTCCACTGATTTGTATGGCTGCTCTCATGACAGCACCATGCTGTTTTGATTACTATGACCTTGTAGTATAGTTTTATGTCAGGTAGTTTGATCCTTTCAACTTTGTTCTTTTTTCTCAAGATTTCCAAGACTATTTGGGGTCTTTTGTGTTTTATGTAAATTTTCGGAATATTTGTTCTACATGTGTGAAATATGCTATTGGTATTTTAATAGGAATTGTGTTGAAATCTATAGATCACTTTGGGTATTATGGACTTTTTAATTATGTTAATTTTTTCTATCCATGAACATGATGTAAGCTTCCACTTATTTGTATCTTTCTCAGTTTCTCTCTTCACTATCCTATAATTTTCCAAGTACAGGTCTTTTATCTTCTTGGTCAAATTTATTTCTAGGTACCTTATTTTTTTGTTGTTGCAATAATAAATGGAATTGCTTTCTTAATTTCTCTTTCTGAGAATTCATTACTGGTGTATAAAATTGCCACTGATTGTTTAATATTAATAATGTAGCCTGCTACTTTACTAGATTCATTTATCAGTTCTAGTAGTATTTTTGCGGGGAGAGTCTTTAGGGTTTTCTGCATGCAGTATCATGTCACTTGCAAATAATGACAGTTTTACCTCCTCCTTTCCAATTTGGATACCTTTTATTTTTTTCTTCTTGTATGACTGCTGGGCCTATAACTTCCAATACTATGTTGAATAATAGTGGTAAAAATGAACATCTCGGTTTTGTTCCTGTTCCATGGAGAAACACTTTCGGTTTTAGCTCATTGAGTATGATGTTGTCTGTGGGTTTGGCATATATGGAGTTTTTATTAGGTTGAGGTACATTCCTTCTATTCCCACTTTGCTGAGAGCTTTTATCATAATGGGTGCTGGATTTTATCAAATACTTTTGCTACATCTATTTATATGATCATGGGAGTTTTATTCATTTTTTTATGTGATGTATCACGTTTACTGTTTTGTGATTATTGTACCAATCTTACAGCCCTGGAATAAATCCCACTTGACCATGTTGTATGATGTTTTAATGTATTGTTCATAATGTATTGCTGGATTTGGTTTGTTAATATTTTTGTGGACTTTAGCATCTACCTTATCAGGGATATTGGCCTATAATTTTCTTTCTTTGTAAATGCCTTTATCTGGTTTTGGAATTAGGATAATTCTAGCCTTGTAAGATGAACTTGGAAATCACTCTTCCTTTTGAATTTTTTGGAATAGTTTCAGAAGGATAGGTGTTACCTCTTCTTTGGAAGTTTGGTAAAATTCGCCTTTGAAGCCAGGATTTTTGTTTACTGGGAGTTTATTTTACTACTGCTTCAATTTCATTAGTTGTAACTGGTCTATTCAGATTTTTTGATGCTTCCTGATTCAGTTTTGTAAGATTGTACATTTCTAGAAATTTATCCATTTCACCTATTTGTCCAGTTTGTTGGCATGTGGTTGTTCATAAAAGATTCTTTTACCCTTAATGGAAAGGCAGGAAAGGGTACTTTAGGTGGTGACAGGCTAGGTTAGGCACATGAGAAGCTTTGTGCAACCAGATAGTAGCATGAGGGCAGTCAGTGCCTAGATGTGGTAATAGAGATAGTAATAATTTGGAGAGGAAGTCCAGATAGAATTTGGAGTAGGGGGAAAAGGAGGCTTATTTACTTAGTTTACTTAGTTCCAGATTTTGTGTCTACATCAAAGAACAGACAAATCATTCCCAGTAACACTACAGACTTGGGCTATGTAAGTCTGACCCACTTACTCAATTGTACCATGCATTAACAGCATTACTGATTTGTTGGTATACCACCAAGTAGTGAAAGAATTAGTTATTGACACACAAGATTAAAAAATGTGTAAGTGGGCAAATAGATATTTTCAAAGTGGAACTAAAGACAAAGAAAGCATATACTTGCTTTCAAGTAGTTTGCACCCTGGCTGGTATAGCTCAGTGGGTTGAGCATGGGCTGTGAACCAAAGGGTCACCAACTCGATTCCCAGTTGGGGCACATGCCAGGGTTGTGGGCCAGGTCCCCAGTGGAGGCCTCATGAAGGGCAACCACACACTGATGTTTCTCTCTCTCTCTTTTTCTCCCTCCCTTACCGTCTCTCTAAAAGTAAATAAACAAAAATTTTTTAAAAAGTTTACAATTTGATTTGTATAGTCATGTAGTTTCTATAACAAGCATTAGTTAGTCGAGCAAAATGTTAAATATCCAAAACCCGTCGTACTGTTTCGTAGGGCTGCTGTAACAGAGTAGCACAGACTAGGTGGCTCAAAACAACAGAGATTTATTCTCTCACATTCTGGAGGCTAGAAGGTCAAAATCATGGTGTCAGCTGGGCCATGATTCCCCTTAAGACTTTTCCTTGCCTTTTCCAGCTGCTGGGAGTGACCATCAATCCTTGACATTCCTTGGCTTGTAACTGCATCTTTCTAGTCTCTGCCTGTGATATCACATGGCATTTTCCCTGTGTGGCATTCACAGAGCATTTTCCTCTAAAGACATCAGTCATATTGGCTTAAGACTCACCCTAATGACCTCTTTTAACTTGATTACATCAAAAGACCCTATTTCCAAATAAGGTCACATTCATAGTACTAGGTATTAGACAAGATATCTTTGGGGGTACATAATTCAATTAATAAAAGCAATTCATTTCTAACTGACTGTGATATGACCACTTCATTCTATTCATAGATATTGAGAAATTGTGCAAACATTTGCAATTAGTCTTACAAAACTCAGCCAGCAGCTGTGTACTATCGTGAGATAGTACTCATGATTTTCTCATGAGAGCCTCACGATCTAACAAAATCAGATGTTTAAACTAAGAACTGAGCCATCCTTAAACAGGATGGAGATTAAAACTAAATTATTAAAGTACAACTATATAAAATTTTTATTACATAACATTAATTTTAATAACTGTAGCATTGACTGAAGCAAAGAACAAAATTCCAACACAAGAAAAAAAAAGAGCACTATGGATATAATAATTTACTGAGCACACTTATTTTATATCTAAATCTTCAACATGCTTTTTCAAACTGTTATTTTGAAATTCATTGAGAATTTGTTCTCTGTACCTTCTTAAAAAATATTTGATTTAGTATTTTTGGAGAGAGGAAAGGGGAGGGAGAAAGAAGAGAGAAACATCAGTGTGCGAGAAAACATCAATCAGTTGCCTCTCGCACGCCCCCAACCAGGGGACCGGGCTGTAACCCAGGCATGTGCCTTGACCAGGAATTGAACTCACGACCTTTTGTTTCTCAGGACAACACCCAGGCAACTCAGCCACACCACTCAGGGCTTGTCCTCTGTTCTTTATATTCCATTAGTTTTGTAGATAAGCACAATCTTCTGACTTTTAGGTAAAAAATAAATTCTGTATATAATCAGTGAGCAAAAGGTCTTCTCAGACTAAATCTTTCCTAATCACTTTAATGATGTCTTAATTTTGTGTAATTTTTCTTGATTTTCTCATTTAGCTTCTTTCAAAATGCTGTCCACATCTCACCAAATAACTGCATTTACTTTTAAAATTCATGTCCTCTAAAGGAAACATCCATTTTCTGCTTTCTAATGTATATTGAACAAAATTTCAAAATTCATTAAATACTCATTAAGTAAAAATCATGTGAAACTCTCTGCATTCTCATTCACATAAAATTTTGTATGTTTACCATCAGAAATCTGGTGTCAAACTATTGTATTTTTATTAAAAGGACAAATTGAATTTAAATAAAATGTACAATGTATGGAGTCATGAATTTTGTGTTGGTGATAAATCATCAAATTCCATTTCCTCAAAAATGCTGCAGAACTAAACTAGCTTGAAGAGGTAGACATTCTGTTATAATTACAGTATAACAAGATGTTATTGGTTGGTACACTTTCAACTCTAGTAGCGGCAGCAGTAGTAGTAATAGTATACATTTTCAAACCAAGTTGTCTGTGAAATCTTAACAGCATTCTCACTTGGAAAACTGTAGTCTTGGTAGAAAGGAATGGCCGCCTTGGCATTATGCCAGAGAAAGACGGAGCCCTGACAGTCTAGGTCCTCCTGATATTCAGATTCAAAATCTACAGCAAGGAATCAGAATAGTTTCTTAGCCTTCCCATTTCCATCCTTTCCACTTTAAAACTTACTTCAGAACTTCTGTCTCTAAGCCTATGTTCATCGTATTCCTGAGCTGTATCTAGACTGTGATGTGTGTGATTTCTTGACTCTAAGTAGCACTTAACAAAACTGCTGTTCAGGTGAAGTGTGTGCATCCATGTGTTGGGCAAAGGCAGCCTTAACCAGATTCATTCCACTCTTTAGAATGGGAGTAATGCTAGGAAAAGCCACCTGTCCCAAAACCATGAATTCAACTTGGCTCACAAAGTATCTTCTCCTTGGTTACATCTATGGCTCTGTTAGGGGTTGAATCACATCCTCCCCAAAAATGTGTGTGTTGAAGTCCTAACCCTCAGCATCTCAGAGTGTGGATTTATTTGTAAACTCAGGTATTGTAGATGAATGAGTTCAGTTAGGATGAGGTCATAATGGGGTAGGATGGGATTTTAATCCACTATGATTGTTGTTCTTGTAAAGGGGGAAATTTGGACACAGACTTTCGTACATGCAGGAAGACTCTATTTGCACAGGAGCGCAGAGGTCAGGCTAATGTGGCTACAAGTCAAGGAACTTGGCAAGCCAAAAATTGTCACCAAACCACCAGAAACCAGAGGAGAGGTCTAGAATAGTCTCCCCCAAGACCCTCAAAAGAAACCAACTTTGCTGACACCTTGATCTTGGACTTCGAGCCTCCAAAACTGTGGGACAATACATTCTGTTGTTTAAGCCTCTGAGTTTGTGGTGTTTTTGTTATAGTAGCTTAGCAAAGTAAAGCAAGGCTCCCAGTAAATGCAGATACTGTGGTTGTCTCACAACTTTATGCAAACACACATATATTTATGGTATGTTATATAATATATGATGTATAAATTTATATGCAATGTACATAAAGTACATGGTTTAATTGCTCTTTTAAAGTTGCATAGCAAACACTTAACTCTATTTTGTGAATTAAGAAAGTGAGGTTAAATTTATCTATTCAAATTAGAAAAACCAACATAAAAGTGCATCTAGAAAAAGTCCAAAGCAGCCACACAAAACAAACTCAGCATCTGGCTGGATTTCCTGTTTCCTTTGCATGCATAATCACATGCATTGCTGTTTATGGTTAGTATGTCAGTTATCTGTGGCTTCATATAGAAACACTATGGCTAATGGTCCTGGGAACTTTATAATTGTTGCCTATAAATCAATGTTACCCAGCTTATATGATTACTAGCACATGATTTGGTTTGATATAAGGTATGTGAATACAGCATGTGCTTGCTTGTGTGTACATGCATACATAAGCAAATGTACATGTTTGTACATGTATTTAAAACCTAGTTTCTTGCCAAGAAAAATGTTAATTGTATGGCTGCTGGAACAGACTGTGTTCACACCATTCTAAACAAGACTTCAAATCATAGGGCCGTATACTGTTCTTTAGAAATCTGATTTATTGCCAGTGCACATCAACATACGTGGAACATATGACTTTTATTTTAGGTGCCTTTCTATTGGTTGTTTCATTAAGATTGGCATGGAATGGAGGAATGGGGGTGTGTGTTGGGCAAGGGGGACAGGAGTGGGGAAGGTTTATCTAAAATAGTCCAGGAGAGTGAAGTCTTTATCTTCATCTTTTTTAACTGTGGTTTTCTCATTTTCCCTTTGC
This sequence comes from Tonatia bakeri, assembly GCA_004024845.1. NCBI lineage: Eukaryota > Metazoa > Chordata > Mammalia > Chiroptera > Phyllostomidae > Tonatia > Tonatia bakeri. The sequence goes on from PVIA01003126.1 coordinate 116,417, forward strand.
CAAATACCTCTACTAAGAAAGTCAATATAAATAACTACCACATAAATGCTAACAGAAGTTCAAGCTGGGAGAATATAGCAGAGATGTTACACAAAAAAATTTCCATCAGTCCACACTAATTTAGAGCTGGCATTTATTCTAACACAGGCTGGACTATGATTTATTCAGCACGGTTTATGTGGGGAAAGAGGATGTTAAACAAATTGATAGTGTAAAATTTATTGCTTTACTAGGTTAGATGTATGGTAACCAAGTTTTCTTATATCCCTTTACAGCAATAAAAGCAACACTTCTGCATAAATAAATATAATAACTATAAATGTTTCTGATCTATGTTTTAAAATGGCTCTAATAGCCAGTATTTTCATTTTATTTAAAATCATTGGCTCTAAATTTATTTTAAGTGTTCTATAATTTAATGTTTTATTAATTAAAACTAAGCCCTCTCTGTGCTACTTGAAATTGTGTAATGATCTTCATAAATCTCTCCTTAGGTTTGATATGCTACCTAAAGCCATAACTTTCAGTATTTAGATGCTCTAGTGCATCCAGGGCAGCCACACCGGTGGAGAGGTGTCACAAGTTTTGAGTCAGGAGATTTTATTGATGACTGGGGACTGTTTTCACAGGGTGCTTTTATGTATAATAATTAGAGAAACTAAAATATGAAGATTTTAAAAAGTAATAAACCATCATTACCATAGCAATGCTACTGAAAAAAGTGCATAATTTTCTTTGTGTTTGGTTTTACTGAAGGACCAACAACCCTGGTACTTCATATTATCTGAAAAAAAAGTGAAAAATGAACAAGTCATGGATTTTCAGTGCTCTAATGACTTATACTAATGTATTCCTTCATCTAAATACAGATTTCTATTTAAAATTCAGTATGCAGGAGTATTATGAATTCCAGTTTAATGGATTCCAAATAATTGCCCTTTAGAAATGATGAATAGCTGTTTAAATCCACTGATAAGAATATACTATTTCTCTCCTAACAATAGGCCTTCCACATTAACCGTGTCATATATGCCTGAAATTAGTTTATTAATTTTTTATTGATATGCAAAAGCAAAAATGATGACAGATGGAAAATAACCCTGTGCTGGGAGCCCCCAACATTCCCCCTTAAATGTCTGTTGTTATTCTTGTGGGTGATTAAGGAGAGCAAAGACAGTGATACCTCCAAAAATGGGCAGATCCGTGAAATGCAGATGACACCATTCTTTTCTTCCTTTTTTTTTAAGTTGTGCAATTCAAAAAGATGTGCTTTTAAGGTGAACAAATCATTGACCAATGATTCCCATGCCCCACAAAGACAAAGCTTTTTAAAGCACTTGGTGGAGATGGCACAATGCCCCTTAAAAGATTTCTAGGACTTGTTCATCACTCTAAAGACAGCAAAAGCAGGAGAAGAACTATTAAAATTAAATATCCCTATGTAGCTTGGCCTAGGGTTTTACTTTCTATTTTACTCCTGATCAGAAGAATGGATGGCTTTCTATACTAGTTTAAAACATAAAAAATACTCTGAATGACATGGCCAGAATAGATGTAATAACCACTATTCTATGTTGAAGTAAAATTATATTTTCATTATTGGAGCATCAATGTTTTCTTTATTTATACACTATTATATTACATTATACAATGTATATCTTCACATATATTTATGTATTCAGTTAAGAAAAATATTCACTCATGCAGAAAAAATAAAATTGAAGTTTTTACTAACCAACTTATAATAAGTGATGCATGGGAAAATTAAATCAACCATTAGCCAATCTGTTGATAGAAAGTGTCTTAACCACCTCTGATTTTATGATTCTTTTCTTCTGTTTAATGGTTTATTTTTATTATTTTTTTTTTGCTATTAACATTTATCCCCTTATACCCTCTTTGATTTTATGATTCTTAGCAATCAAGAAAATCCCTAGGAAAAGTGGCATTCCATGGGAAACAAAATATACTTCAGGGTGTATATGTTCTTTTTGTTTCCTGCTGCTTCATTTGTAAAGTCTTTGTTTATAGTGCAGTATTTATATTTTAGAACAATCCATGAGCAGTGTAAATACAATATATACTGACAGCTCTATCTATGCATTTAAACACATGTAAGTACAAGCAAACAGCAATGAAATAGAGAAAATGGAGATTTCCAGCTTTTTGTGCCTAGCACACTAACCAGGAAAATACAGATTACCAAGTGTCTCATTTCACCTCTGCCATCAATATTAATAAAATTTACTCTTTTGTTCCTATAAGAAATGCTAGTCAGGATACAAATGAAAAGGAAAATGGAAGCAAAAGCTTGTTTCATTATTTACAAGTGATTAAATAATACTCTTTCTTTCTTTCCCTAAATCTTATCTAAGAGAAGTAAATGATGGAAAGAGAGACAAAAATATTTCATATGTCAGAGCCAATAAAAATATAGTAAAAAAGATAAAATCTGTTTTGTTTTTTCAGTACACAAATGTATAAAATCCTGGGCTACTATTACTTGAGGTTTTCCTTTTTTTCTAGCAGAAAGGTGACTGCCTCTTTCTCCAGCTTTTTCTGTCTTCCTCAGGGGTCTGCTGCCTCTCTGCACACCGCTGGGACCTGGAGAAGAATGGCTCCTCTGTTTGCTGCCTGCCTGCATATTGCATCCATTGCTCCATTCAGCCAGTCTTTCAGGTCTGCTAACTGCTGCTGTACAACTTAGCTTTTATGTTCTACTGACAGGGGTTTTCTGAAGCCAGACGGTTTCTGAAAAGAGGGTCTATCTGCATAAACAATGCCATGTGAGGAGGTCTGCTGGAAACAAAATCAACATTCAGTGAAGCAAATCTTCCTGATCAACTCATTTTTTTTTTGCAACTAACACCTCCTATATGACCATCTGTATGCTAAAATGTGGCTGAGAGTTTGAGTAATTCTCCCCCCCTTTTCCTATGTGTCCAGTTTTATTAAACAAGCCAAAAATATATCTTATTTTCTGAGTTAGTCTGAACAGAATCCATAAATAGCCCATGGTATGTGGAATGAGGACTGCATTGTGTGTTAAATGAGGACAGGAGGCCAGCTACACATCAGCTAGCCGGAGCCTTCCATTACATTTGTCACAAGAGCCTCATCAAAATGCATATCCAAGCCAGGAGCTGCCCGTCCACAGGCTGTGTGATTGCAGGTCACCAATTGCAGAGCTGCCCCAGCACTGGGGATTGCAGAGGATAACATACATTTCTGCTCACTTCAGCTCTTTCCTTACTTTCAAACCCACAGAAATAGACCAAATTAGGGTATCAAGCTTAAAACAGGCTAGAGCAAGCAGTTCAAATAAGGCTGCATAAACAAAATGAAGAGGAACATTATTTAATCAGTCACATCAGTAGGAACCACACCTGGTTTTTTAAACATCTTAAAGCAAAAGCAGTATTAAAGTGGGCATTTGAGGGCAATGCTAAGACTTCTTCACTTAAGAAAAATCCTGAAGTTATAAATGTGTTCTCAGGCACAGTAACGACTATGTTCTTCGATCTAAAACAAAGGATGTGATTTGGCTTAAATGTTTCTTTTGCTTTTTGGAGATAGTGAATACTATGCTCTATTAAGTATAGCAGAAAAGCAGACATTTTTGCAACATCTACTTCTCCTGTTTTCCTTTGTCTAATATTAAACATGACCCAGTAATTTACTGGTCTCCTGGATTAGCCAATCTGGAGTGCATGTCTTCTCCTCTCAATAGCCATGACTTTGACCTATCAATATAGCTCCCATTAACAAATATAAGACTTCCTGAATAAGTGACTTATTCCAAATCTGGGGCAGAACTATATAAAATGAGTATAACTGTCTTATTACATAAGAAAAGAAGATGCTTCGAATCAAAAGATTTGGCAATCAATCTCAACAGCCAAAAATGGAATGATTTAAACATCAGTAAAGATCATATAAACCTGGCTTTACTAGAAAATCAAATGTGTTTAAATTTGGGGAGTTATACTAATAATTAGAAAAACTAATTGATCACTTTGGATGCTAGAAACCATTTCATCATTACGTGAACTAGAAAGTAAAGGGACAGATGCAAACTACTGCCCTGCTTTTTCTTTGTAAGCAGTACGAGAGGAGAACCAAGCCATCGAGGAGAGGAAGTTTCTCTTTACAGAAAAAAGTAATTTAGACTCTCTCCATGTTCTAGTCCTTATAAGAAATGGATCTGGCACTTGGTCACCAGTTGTTGATAGCATCATCTCCTACACAATTTCAATTTCCCTTTGAGGCTGTCTCATCAAACTAAACACACCACTAAAAACAAAACTAAGCTTGAATCTTATCATGTCCTTTGATACAAAAGATGCAAGGCACCAAGAACATGGCAAATGAAACCACAGAGATAGAACCAGGAAAATCCGGTATATGGAGAAGTCCATAGTACAAATGATCAGGATTCTTCCCCCCAAAAGTTGCCATGGGAAATCAAATGGATTAAAGGAATCCTGAGAAACATATGCATATCTCCACAAAGAGACTTTATTTGGGTTCCTTTTCGAATTTATCCATTAATTAATTACTTAAACAACCAAATGGCAATGAAACTAAATCATAAGGTAATTGCAGAAATGTGAACTTGACCAGATGTTTAATGACATAAGAAATTATTATTAAGTTCTAAGTGTGATTCGGGTATTGTGGCTATCTTTAAAACCCAGTCCTCGAGTATCAGAGAAATTTACTAAAATATTTACTGGTGAAATAATAGTCTGCCTGAGATAAGCTTCCACATAATTTGGAGAGAAGAGGGTCATGTTGCATAAGAGTAGAGATAAGACAAAATTAGCTCTGAACTGATACTTATTGAAGTTGGATGGTGAGTAAAAGATGTTCCTTATAGTATTTTCTGTGCTTTTGTGTAAGTTAAAAATTTTACATAATGAAAACTTTTAAAAGGATATTAAACCCTGGGTGGTATGGCTCAGCTGGTTGAAGCATTGTCCCATAACGTCTCATAAGTTGATGTTTTCCAGATTGGAGGGCTGTTGGGGGCTGAGTGAAAAAGGTACAAATTGGCAGTTACAATATAGTCACGGGTATGCAAAGTACAGTGTAGGGAATATAGTCAATAATATTGTAAAAACTATGTATGGTACTAGATGGGTACTAGAATTATCAGGAGACCTCTTCATAAATTATATAAATATCTAAGCACTATGCTGCATAGCTGAAATTAATATAAAATAATATTGAATGTCAAATGTAATTGAAAAAAGATAATTCAACTATTTTAAAATATGTTTTTCTCTACAAGAATTATAATAACAACATAATAATGATAACTGATATTCATTAATTGCTTTGTAAGCCATCTTATCTCATTTAATCATCCCAACAGCATGCTTAACTAGGTATTCGGGAAACAGTTCTCTGTGAGTCACTCCCATAGCTGAACATCTTCAAGGCAGTGCTACTGAGAGCCCTCCGTCATGGTCTGTCTTTTCAGGGATGTTTATACGGAGAACAGCTTCAGAAGAAAGAGATCGCTGTCTTTCTTTTGAAGCAGGGGACAAGTTTGTTTGCTGTCCATTATAATAAAGATAGTGTCTCTCTCTGGAGCAAAAGTTGCACAGCTTCGCTTGCGGCCCATTATCAGAGATTGGGGTTTCCGGAGCTCAGGGTCCTTCAGTGGTGACACAAACCCACTGTGGGCATAGCATCCACCAGAGTCTCTCTGTGTCACTCCTTGAGACTTCAGGAACATGAAGAATCAGTAGGAACATTGAGGTCATGAGGTCTGCTGTTCTGTGAATAATAAAGTTCTTTGTGTCTGACTCAGGAGGCTCGTGTCTTCGGCTAGTATTCATAAAGCTGCAGCAGGTTGACTCTAAGCTGGAGAAAAACGGGTCAAGGCTTAGCTGAAAAATTCATGTTGGACTTAGGTGGACAGAAAGTACATGACATTCTTTTGGTTGAGCCATGAGCTACCGTTTTCCTTGCTTCCTGGCATAGAGCTACTTTCCCCCTCAGTACCTCCTGACCACCTTCCCCCCTACACCCTGACCTGAGTTCTTTAAAGAAAAAAAATGATCAAGGGTTGGGCCAAGGTTTCCGCATTGCCACGGAGTAAGGATTTTTATGAATCTGGGTTGACCAAAAATTTTGTTTTGTTTTTTCCATAAAATAAAAGACTTTTTAAAGACACTTTTTAAAATGTTCACCAATAACTTTATTGATTTGGATATTTTAGTACATCAGCTATCTCTCATGTGGTATAACGTTGATTATTCTCAATTAATGTCTTGATTTGATTGCTAACAACTTCAAGTGGTCTACCCATCCATAGAGCATTGTCCATTGAGAAATCACCAGCAAACTTTGCAAAGCACTTTGATACGTTTGATCAACAATAGCACCTTCTCCATATAATGCACTAATCTTTCTTTTCTTTCTTTATTTTTTTTTTGCATTTCAGGTGCTTTTTTACCTTTCTTGAAATAATAAAGCATAATATGCCAAAAATGTTGCATATTTTTTCTTATTCAATAGTAAAATGGCTACACGAAAATTCACCAATTTTGATGCTTTGTTTTAAATGCATACTGATATGACAGCTGTCACAATACAATCTAACAAAATTGTTTTAAATGAAGGTAAAGACAACTAAGCACTACTAGAGCCATCTTAGGGGGAAAAAATGAATGAAATTTTTGACCAACCTAATATTTAGAGATGCTGAGGAACCCTGTGGAGGGGAAAGAGAAAGTATCATGGATTTGTGGGATACAAGCACAAAAATCAAAATCACCATCTTACCCAGTTGCTAAGGGACTGGATTCACCTAATGTGGTTTGGGAAGTGTTCACAGTGAAGTTCAGAGGCTAATGTAATCTCATGAATGCATCCCTTTGGCCAATTCAATGTACTTTTATTGTTGTTTCTGCATCTGAACGTTACATATAATGGGCCATATGCTTGTATATCTTTTTCTCATAAGTGTCAAAAGAGATTGTTCTGATTGGGAGGAGCAGCATGCAGAAAAATGGAAAATTTTCCCTGCCATTTGCCACCAGTGGCTTTTTCAATAGTTTAGCACAGGTGCCTCTGCCCTCTGATTTCCAAAGCTTTTATTCCAGAGGTACTCCTCTGGGGGAACATTTATCCCATTCTCTGCAACTGGTGAAAGGCCTCTAACTCCAGGGCTTCTCTGCAAAAGATCAACTGGAATCAAGCTGATGATCATAGTAGTACCCCTAGATTGCCTCCACTGGACCCATCGTTGTACCAGGTATGACAGGCAGTCACCCCTGTGTGCTGAGCACAAAGTAAGGAACTCTACTTTTCTGATGCAGAGGCCACCCGGAATGACAAAGGTGTGAAACCTGCTGGAGCTGACCCATCTGTTTTGCAGTGGGAGAGGCTAAATCACATGGGCAGTGGTTCACACCCGCTCCTGGCAGAATGGTTACATCTGATCTTTGATTCTTCTGAATACTATCAATAGTGCCTCACCACTTCTGACACTTTTTCAAAATACAGTGTTGCTGTTTCAGTTCAATCAGCCAGCTCCAGTCGCACCAGTGTGACCATTGAAACCAATCAACGTCGTTTTAGAGTTTCTGGACCATTTGCAATCTGACAACCATGTAGTTTTTATCACAAAAGCCACTCAACAGTGGGCTGACAGTCAAAGTGTGTGATGGAATTTCAATGTTATCTATTTACAAGAATTGACTATTTGCAGGTATTATGGAGTCAGGGAACAGCCTCCTCAAAACCTGACTTGAAAAGATTTGTCTACTTCCCTCATCACACCCTGGACCACACACAGTGGTATGGCAATTTGGTCACTGAACACAGCTGTCCCCAGGAGATCATTTTCTCTCAGCTGCTTCTCAGGTGATGATTAGCATAAAAAGTGCACCCCACCTCACCATTCTCACTCATCAGAGATGAATGCCTCCCAGGTGGTGGTAGACAGAATAGATTTGATTGACCACCTTCAAAACACAAGAACTAGATTCAATGATTTGAATAGGACTAAGAATATGGACCTATTATGAAAATTCAGAGTTGTGCCTTGACTATCCTGGGTATAATGTATCTTCCTCTCTTTACCCAAAGAACAACACTGGCTCAGCCTGGCTGTTGCATTCTCCAAGTTGAAACCTGGACAAAAGGGTCCTAGGATCTTCAAAGTTAATCTTGGTTAAGTTTTATAAAAGTGCCTTCATCCTCTTGCTCCTGGCCATTCCAGATGAAAGGTTTGAGGGTGAGTTGGGAGATAATCAGAAAAAAAAAAAAAAGGTGATATTACAGTGACTCTCATTCTGTGGTGATAGAGGGAGACTGACGGCACAGCAACCTGGAGGGGATATCTTACATCTGGGAGGGGAGGGGACAGAGGGCCGTTGTGATCTTTCATCTTTCAGAACTGTCCCTGGCACCTTCCTTGTGAAGAAACACACCCTGATACAGCTCTTCCAAACTGATGCACGTCCCTTGAATTTCACTGAATTATATAGGTATGCCATCTCCTGCCCAAATGCTCTGACTTTGATGCCATTATGCTTCCTCTATCTTTGTTTAATCCTCACCCTAGGATATGTTTCTTTCTTTATTTTTTAACTGATTTTAGAAAGATAGAAAGAGAGAAACATCAATCTGAAAGACAAACATTGGTCAGTTGCCTCTCCTATGTGTCCCAACCAGCGACCGAACCCATAACCTAGGAGTGTGCACAAACTTTTGGTGTCCAGAATGACACTCGAACCAACCAACCAAGTCACCCGAACAGGGCCCATCGTGGTTCCTCTTAACCTCACCGAGAGTTTATTCGATAAAGAAAATACCTTATTTTTTGCTCCTCCTGTTGTCTCTGTGCTCCCCACCTCACCATTCTCAGTCATACCACAGAGAAGATGAATGCTACCCAGGTGGTGGCATTGATAAACAGAATAGATTTGACTTACTACCTTGAAAACGCAAGTATTGCACTAGACTCAATTATTTGAATAGAACAAAATCCTAAGACCTATGAGCTGGGATACTGCCTTGGGGGCTCTGTTAACCTGTGCCCCCTAAATGATGTAGCTCCCACAAAGTGGACCCCAACAGTTGTAAACAACACTTTCTTTCCAGAATCACCGTGTGGCCTTGGAATTCTATGCCACATGTGGAAGTCAGACATTAATATACCTCCTTTGCCGAAACTACATTAGCCATCCATTTACAAAAGTAAATAATGAAATCTGTTTTTCCATGATTTTATTTAATTTGATCAATTATACCACCTTGGCCCTGGAAGGGATCCAAATCAGCCTCAACTCGCTGGCCAGTCTCTGTACAAATGATGCACAGACTTCCTTCTGGCAAGCTAAGGCAGAGCCTGTGCAATCACTAATGGTTAATATAGAAACTTAAGGAGAAAGCCACCTGGACTTCCAAGTTAGACACTGATGGTTTGTGGAATTTGTTCAGCTGGTTGGGTCCAGGTCAAGACTAGGGGCAATGGTAGAAGTTGATACTGAATCGGCTTCATCTTGTTGCTCAGAGTCCTGTTATTAGCAGCCATAATTCAATGCAGCATGGACAAATTGAAGAGATGTGGTCCCAGATTCTGTCATTCTGATTAATAGAGATAAAATGATATGCTCCTGGGAAAATTTGCTAGAAAGCCAAAATGAAATAGAAAGGAGAGGTGTATATTTGGAGGTGGAGGGAGAGAAAGCACTAAAAAGTACTGGCTGAAATGTACATCTATATTTAGGGACCACCTGCTTACAGACAGTTTACCTGTAAGTTGATGATTTGAATAATGGAATGCTTTTGTTCATGGATAATGTGATTAATAAGTGTTAGACTCCCAGACTGGCATACAAATGCTTATTTGACTCTGGCTATGATTAAAATAAATTATTGCATATTTGATTTTAATAGTTTTCTATTTTTTGTTACATGCATACATAAATATAAACACACATTTTATTTCAGCAACATTGTATGTTAAACAGGCTTTGAAAAGGATGATTGTTGAGAGCTGACCACAATTCACATTTTTTAAATAAAATTTTGCCTACTTCATGCACCAAGAAAAACACTCTTCGTCTTTATGAAGAGTGTATCACAACTACAGACCTCAACACAAGGATGAGACATCACACAGGCTTCAGACACAATCATGACTCTTGAGATAATCCTGGGCATCTTTCGAAGTGTCAAAGAGAAAAAGAAAAACTCAATGCAGATGAGCACGTCTCGCTTTACAGTCTTGGAAGGCCTTCTCTGCAGCATGTGCTCACTACAGACACACACAGTTGGAGTTATTATCGGTCAGGAGTGCTTTAAATTTTGGGGTGAGCAAAAGGTGACTATATTGGGAATTCAGAAAAAAATATTAATTTAAAAAACAAAGAGGACTTTTTTTGAATCATAATTGCTTTAACTGAAGATTATTTCTAAAATTCTAATTAAACTATAATTTTCCCCTTCATGATATATAATTTTGTATCAGATGTAGGTTTTAAGGCTAAGTACATACTACTACTTTTACTGGAACAAAATCTTTAATGGAACATAGAGAAATTAATAATAAATGAAGGTAAGATGTTAACTTTAAAGGTTCTGAAAGATCAGAATAATGAGTATATACTTAGAAAGGAAATAACGCACACAGAATATTTTAATTACCTCAACATGTTAGACTATTGCCACTTTAAAAAATCATCTTTACTAAAGTATTCAGACAGTTGTTCTTAACTTTATTGGAAAAGTCACAAAACTGTTTTGCATGAATATTCTTCCCAGGAAAATTCACATAATAAGTATTCATTATGTTTCAGGCATTATACTGTAAGGTCAGTAATTTTCAGTCGTTTTCATCTCATGGCACACATAAACTAAAATCCTGCGACATGCCAAAAATGTATTTTTTGCCAATCTGAGAAAAAAATAGTTATAATTTTATTTCACCCACATTGAATGGTTATTGTGTTGGTTCTTTCATTTTTTTTATTTGACAATCTAAGGGAAAAGATTGGCTAAGTAGTCAGGTACTACATGTTTTAAGAATTCTTGTGACACAATGGTTGAAAATTATTGCGTTAGATACTTATTAAGTCATTTAAGCACTGAAACAATTCTATCAGATAGAATTGTTATATACGTTCTCCAGACGAAGAGATGGTGGCACAGATAAGTAACTTGTCAAAGGTCATATGCTAATAAGCAGCAGAGCTGGGATCTAACCCCAAGTAACATGATTCGAGAATCTACTCATCTCATACTGCAATGTCTTCCTTGTATACATATTGATATACAAAAACAATATTTACAGTTTCAAAAGATTCACTCAACTCTCAAAGTCTAGATTAAAAATCATTATTCTCAATGTTGTTTGGTAACATGTACTATTTTGAATATTTGAAAAATATGATGCTGTAATCAGAAGTCTGCTCTACCTAAGAGAGAAAATGAGGGAGGGAGTTGAAGATACTGATGGTTCACATGCTGTTTCTACTGTAGAAAATTATCTAGATGAGTGGAGTAATTTCTTCTTAAGGCCCAAATCCTTAGATTTTTAGGCAGCATTTATTCCTCCTATATTAAAAAATATAAAAATTTTTATATCTCTTCTTGCCAGGTTTTTGCAATATCTTCAGCCTGTAAATCAGGTGAACTTTCTTTCCTTTAATTTTATAAATCATCCAGCAGAGAAGTGTCCATCAGGCAGAGCAAGGCCAATACAGTGGCAATTTTCTTCTTTGCTAAAGTCTGGATAACTGGGCAAAACATGCAGGGAATATCCTAGTGATGGCATGAGTTGTTAGTTGTAATAATTTTTTACTATGTTTTAACTTCTATTTTTTGAGTCAGAAAAAAGGAAAGAAAGAAAGAAAGAGAAAAAGATGCATTTCTCACAACTAGACGAATGTTTGTAGTCTCTGACCTCACCTTACAACACGATCCCTTTTTCTCTCCCACTTTGGTCACATCGGCTTTCTTTTATTTCCTCAAATACATCAACCTCATTTCCTCCCCAGGATTTCCACTTGCTGATCTCTCTGCCCAGAAACTCTTCATCTTCATTGTCCAGAACTCAACTCAAATGTCACCTCCACCAGAAATAGCTTTCTCTAGCAGATGGATAATAGAATATAAAACTGTTTAGAACAGGGATCTGGGGGCCTTTGCTTATTTCATGAACTCCAACATCACTTGTGTTTACAATGCCTAGTACATAGCATTTGTTGAATACATATCTGAATAAATAAATAATCCTCATGCTTAACCAAAGCCTATCTAGCTCCAAACCTAAGCTGTCCAGATGGCAGCTCAGATTTTATAGGAGGGTAAATAAATAAATGGTCAACAGCATTTTCTATCTCTTTTTGCCACTTTCAAGCAAATTTTTGGGGTAGACTTTATGATAGTATAACATACTTTTCTCTTTCATTTTGGTTCAAAAAATAATAATTAATGTACATCCATTGTCACCTGATGATCACAGTTTATTGTCCAAACCAATAAAATATTTGTGTCTGTGAACAGCTTGGACAGTACACTCATATCAATTAGGTAACTTTTTTCCCCCAAAGAGCAGATTTTCTGTGGGAAAGTTATTTTAAGGCTACCTAAAGAAGCTTCTCCCTTAATATGAGACAGCAGAAAATGATAAATGCTAGATTTGTGTTCATTGCACGGTTGGGGGAAAATGTTGTTTGGAACTCAACTGTTAAGGCCTACACAGGACTGAAAGTGACCGCCACACAGCAGACGCCTGGTCTTCCTACCCTGTAAACCGCTGAGAGACTTGAAGGGGAACCGAAAACTCGGTGGGTGTAGCAATCGGGTCACAGAATCTTAGAAGCAAAAATGCGTTTTGAAAAACCTAACATGTAGACTTCTTTCTCCCATTTGCAACTGGTCAATTTCCATAATTATTCTGCTTTATTTTAAACAGTAGTCTCATGGCTCAATGCATCTGGCAACCAACTGCAAGTTGACAAAGTATATATAATGACTCTTGAAATGGCTCTCAGGAAAAATTCTGTCATCCTATAATCATCCTATTCATGGTGAAGCAATACTTCTGTCTTTTGGGAATATTCAAATTTGTGAAACATTCAAAAAAGGAATGAAATGACACTTTTGAGAAGTTACTACTCAAAGAACAATTACTTATTGCAGTATTTATTCTTATGGCAATGACAAAGGATTTTAACTTTTTTTTTTAATTTAATGACCAAGCAAGGTGTTTTCCCAGTGGTAACACTCCCAGTCTAGTTCATCTACCAAAATAGAAGGGTTTATTTGTTTGGATAATTTATGCTCTTTACAAATTAAAATAAATTTGTAAATTCTTGATATTCGTATTCTAAAAATGCATTTATATCTTTCACTTATGTTCTATTAAATATTTTATAACTATGCCTTGATTTAATAAATACTTTAAGAATCGTTAAAATTGATATACAATTATAAAAATCTTCACTTTTCTCATTCATTTCATGCTGATTATCATAATTCAGCCATAGATTTCTAGCTTAGCTTTTGTTCCCATTCCCACCTGAACTCATAGGTCATAAATCTCAAAGTACTTTATGAAGGGAGTAAAACATGACAACAAATTAAAAATGTGACAGCCAACCAAACGAGATTCTGAAAGCCTTTTTCTTTGCTTGTATAGCCAAGAGAGTTGGAGGAACGTTGTAAACAAAGGTTTTTAAACCCACCTTTTGTTGAAGAGTGGCAGGGATCTATCCCAACTGAAAAGAAACTGACAATGCCACTGTTATGCAGCATATTAGCAATTCACATAGCCTTGGGGATCCATTTTGACATTTAAATATTGCTATATACTCATAAGATAGGCAGGATCCATGTTATTATCCCCATTGCAAAGGTGGGAAAATTCAAATACAGAATGCATAAATACTCTGTGAGAGGCTGCGCATCTAGAAATTTATGACGCTTGGCCTAGGACCCAAGCGTTCTCTTCATTATTGTACAGCAGTTTCCAGCAAATAACACTGGTGCCCAACATGTAAGAAAAACATTTTTACTTTTAATTTTAACAAGTTAAATGCCAATAAGCAACTTGTTTTCTATACAACTTTAAAAAATTATATACAACCAAGTAATACCAGGAACCCAGAGCTGGCAGTAGTCATCAAACAGAAGTGACCACGAATTGACCAGTGAGCCGGACCCGGGCAATTGGAGGTCTCCCACACCCTCCCCTGTCTTTGAAATGTACATTTTCCTTTCCCTCCCTGATTCCAGAAGCTTCCCCAAGGATATAGTCTCAAGATAGAAATGGGGTGTTGAGACTATCTGAAAGGTATATGTGACACAATTCAATTAAGGCCTCTGTATAAACCCTAGGATTATGGCAGCTGGCTGTGGAAATCTACTCATCTTGCAGCATCCAAGACAAGCCTTGTACATGAGTTATCTTGCTTATTAAAACTGTCACCAACCGGTCTGGAATGGTCTGCCTTTTCCTGCTGTCTCTCTCTGCCCTCCAAGTAGAGGGACCTGTTTCACATGAAACATGGGAAAGTCCTGAGGACATTTCAAACCAACATCAATTTGTTACAGTGATAATTTTAGTTTTAATATGTTGTAATTTTGTTGCTTATAAATTCGATGGTACTTCTAATGCGAAGGTTTGAAATGATCCTTTAACATCTTAAACTTGTTTATATGTATGTTCAGTCACACACAAATTTATTGATTTAAAGTTATAAGATTTTTAACATCACTTAATTTACCTGTATTTATTGCAACATGAATAGTATTCAAACTGAAAAATATAATATGCTAGATAAAATATCTTTTTAAAACCTCTTACTAAGATCCTATGGGGGCTGGCATATAATTGAAAACACTTAACAGAATATTTCAGGGAATGTTGCCAAGGAATGAATAAGAGAATCATATTTCATTTTTAAATACCAGACAAAAGTCACCTAAAATGACAATAACAGTGGTTAGAAGAAGGAAGGAAATTGGGCTAGGGGGAAAGCATAATTTACATAAGGTGCTTTTTATCTAAAATTTTCTTTCCTTTGTTGAATTTGACAATTTACCAGAGCCTTTTCAGAAGTGTCTGACATCCCTTTTAATTAAGCAGCAAGCAGTAAGAAGTGACAAGCAATGTGTTTCCAGAGCATTAATGCACATCTTGAGCAAATTCACCCCCTCAAGAAAAGTTCTAATTCTGTAGAAAGCATTTAGTTCTGTCTTATATAGAACTTTAATATTGAATAAAGCTTCAAAGATATATTTATTCACTTAGTTTAAATCCCTCCCATTTCCAGCTTAAATAAGCAATATCTTTTATGCTTCAGAAAAGCCTCACAGTTTTATAAAATTTAAGGGGGATGTCATGTATATCCACCACAATTATTTAAAAGTGACATTGTGATTTCATAAAGGCTAGAGAATACATATGCCTAAATACTAATGCCCACTCTGAAAAGTGGAGATGCATTTTTAAGGTTAGAGTGATCCCTTTAAGAGTTTGCTCCTGGTTTGGTAAAACATACCAGGCTGCATGTAAAAAAAAATCCCCCAAAACTTACTATACTTCTGTGATTTGTTTTAGAACTACCCCTGTTGTAGCTCATTCTGTCTCTTAATCAGGCTATTAGCAGTTCCCACTTGTCCTTAAGTTCCTGCTTAATATCCACTGCCCTTGGCTGAACACTTCAATTGTCTTCACTTTGGTCTTTTGCCTTTGTTTATTGCTCACAGATCAGTGTCTCTTCCCACTGACATATTGAGAGAGAGGGAGAGACAATGCAGAGTGGAGAGAAAAATATCAGAATTATAATGAGCAGGGGGATAGAAAAATATGCAGTCCTGCAACAAGGAAAGAAAATTAATTGTTCCAGTGTCTTCTCATATTAAGTTTTCCTGATGATTCACCATATGGAATTCAGTTCCAGTGTTTCATTGTATTATTATAAAATCCTCTCTTAGTGGTACAATTCTAAGTGAATTTCTTGCACCAGAAAATATTAACTAAGAAAGAGAGCTGGGCTATTTCAAACATGGGTCTACTGAGAGATAAAACAAGAAGTATTTCAACATGCCCTACATAGAATATTTGCTGCTTCTTTTGTTATCACTGATCTAAGCCCATTTGGGGGATTTGGGGGATTTTCTGAGAATTGTGGACATAGTGTAATTTCATTGAGTAGTTGTTCAATAAGACACTCGAATTATGCCCTAATTTAAATGGACAGCACTAAATTAGCTTCTCGTTGAAAGAGCCGCCAGACATAAAACACTGTCTATTTGGAGAGCTCCATGTCACAGTGTTGCTGTTCCTGACCACCATCAGTCTGAGTCTGAGAGGAAATCCGGGCCGCAAGAGTGGCAAGGAGTTTTGATCAAAAGCCTTCACCATAGCCTACTGCTCTGGACACTTGATCTGAGATGGTTTGGCTTCTATACAGATTCATCTGTTGATTTCACAGTGCTCCATGAAATTTTCAGCTTTTCCAAATATATTGAGGGAACAGGAATTAAAGAAGTAGTTCTGTTTTCTGTCCTTAAGTCAGTCAGGGGTCCCAGGTGCTCAGAGCCACAGCCCCAGCATTCAAAGTGCATACTGAGAAGAACCTAAGTTTATCCATCTGTCAGGCTCTGTGACAGAGTTTCTTCTATTTAGTCATTTCGATTCTTTCTGTCATGTATTTTTTCAGTGAAAAACCACCAACCACAAGCACAAGTTTGTTTTTTTCCCTAGCTTCTGCTGTAGAATTCACTCACTAGATGTTATTGATGACAATTTGGGCTGCATGTAAAAAGGCAAAAGAAAATTGTTTATTTTTTTTCCCTTCAAGAAGGGAGACATATAAGGAGATACCATTTACACCCACTGACAGTCAACAACAAATGGTGGTTGAGAAATGAAGAAATCTGAATCCTTGTGACATTGCTGATGGTAATATAAAATGATGCACTTACTTTGGAAAAAATTGCCAGTTACTCAAAATTTAAGCAAAGTTACCATTTGATCCAGAAATTCCACTTGGGTGGAATTTACCTAAGAGAAATTAATACATATATCTACATAAAAGTTTGTATACAAATGTTCATAAGCAGTTCATTTATACCAGCTAAAAGGTAAAAATAATCCAAATATCTTTGAAGTAAAGGATGAGCAAAAAAATGTGGTATACCCATGCAATGGAATATTATTTGTCAATAAAAATGAATGAAATACAGATACATACTTACCACAACATGGATGAACCTTTAAAACATTAGTGTAAGTGAAAGAAACTGATTACCAAAGACCACATATTATACATTTCAATTTTTGTAAAATTTCCAAAATAGAAGGCGTAATTTATAGAGACAGACAGAAAGTAGATTAGTGATTTCATATAGCTAGATCGGGCAGAAAGATGGAGAGTGACAGATCACAGTAATTCACATACTTTGGGGAGAGTGTTTGTTGGAGTAATTGTAATTGTAATTGTAATTGTCCACACTGGCATGCAGGGTCAGCCTTAGATGGTGAGGAAGGGCTGGGTTTCATCCCACCTCTGCTTTGAGCATGTGAGACACTGAAATATTGAAGGATCTGTTGCATGTTTCTAGGGGAAGATGAAAAATTCCTTAACTTGGGTCAAGTAACCTGTTTACCCTGAATTGGTTTACTTTTTGCAAAGATTGTTTTAAATTTGAGAATAAAGAGAATGAGAACGGAAATAGCAAGTTGTACTGGAAATCTATGCAAAATGCTAGGTGAGAGAGAAATTAAAGGTATCAACCAAGGTGGCAGTTGTGTTGGTGTGATAGATGTTGCTGACAGAATCCATAAAGCTAGATTATAGACTGAAAGAAGAAAAGTTAAGAAAGAGAAAAAAATCAACTTTTGTTCTGAAACAGAGAAGTCTTATATAGGCAGATATTTTATTGGTGAACTACAGTATTATATTAAACCTTCTTCAGTATGATCATTCAATTTACTAGGACATACATTACTCAAAGAAAAAAAAAGTATGTGGCTAGTTGTATAAGAACATATGCACACAAATAAATATACATACTTTTAAATACATGTTGATATAAATTATGCTTATATCATGTATTATATATGATGAAATAAGTCCTATTATGTTATATAATATGCTAAACTATATATTATGATATATAACTATATACTAATAAATATAAATCTATAAAAATTTATTGAATATATTTTACAGCTGGGAATAAAGCAGGTGTCAGATCCTTCCCTTCCATTAACACCTTCATCAGCCTGTAAGAGGTCTTGACCCAGACAGAATTCTTTCACACACCACAAAGATGGCCACACCCTGAAAGGCAGCTCTATCTAGGGACTTGCAGCTGGTAGGTAGTTTGGTACTTGGTCTTCCTGAAGGTCAGTCAAACTACAAAGAAATTATATTCTGACTCAGCTGGCTTTGCACTCAGTGGAGAGGATGTACTTGATATGAGTTTGTTTATTTAGATAATGCTGTATAATCCAGTAAAGACTGGGTGCAGAGTACAGCAGATGTATAAACTTCCTGTCTTTTGAGGACACAAAGTGTGGTCTCTCAATTATCAAAGATAAGAAGATGAAGGTGAGACGGAAAAGCTGACACTGGACTGGCTCCTGTCCTGAGGTTTTGTAAATTTGCTCTTTTTAGGGACAGGTATTTCAGAGCGGCCAGGTTGTTTAAATCAAACCCATATTGTTTTAAAGAATTGTGCTTCTACTTGCCACTTACCGAAAACTGATAGCTGGCACATTTGTATGCAGTAAGTAATATAGAGGAATTATCAGACACACAATATCTGGTCATTGTAATATCTTTGCTAATAAATTATTTTTATACCAAATTTATTAATTTAAAGCCAAATACCTGATTAAGCAGCTTACTGAAATTCAGACAGCTAGTAAGTTGGAGAATCAAAATGGAAATTCAGATTTCTTAGCCTTAAAACCATTTTTTTTTTCATTGCACCATGTAGCCGGGAGATGATTAATCACACTGACAGAAAGAGAGAGATTTGGGAGTATTAAAAATTTTTAATGTCTTTTAAAGTTATATCTATAATGATCTGAAAAGTATATTTATATACCTATGGCTTGATTCTTCAGAACTACAAAGGAGTACTAGTAGTAATATAGGGTACCTAATTCTCCTGGTATATCTTCTCTGTTTTTAAAGATGTGATTTTCTCTGAATCATAAGAGTCTGCTTCTGTATTCACTTATAACTTTTCACTCTCTAAATATCTTATTTTACAAATGTGAGAAACAGGTGAGATAATCCATTAGTCTGACCCAGTAATTCAGCTTAAATATCATTGTTTAAACTGTCCACTGCAATTATGAACCAAAAGCATACCCAGAAGCAAGACAAGCTTTGTGAAGAAATCAGGCATTTGATGGCTATGTACCATACTTAGGTCTTTTATGTAATAACCATGGGCTTAATACAGAACTTCTCACAATATTTTACTTGTCCACTCCAAATTTATAAACTCACACACACACAGATGCATAAAATTTAGCATGTGATAATGTCCCCCTATGACACTTGGTGTGCCTCACTCATGGCAGAGTAGACATCATTCCAGACTAGCACGATGAGGCAAAACATTGTAGAGACTGTACTTTCAGCCTGGGCCTTGCCAAAGTCTACTTTAATAAAGGATTGAAAACACAGGTTTTCACTGGTACTCCTTTCCATGAAACTGGCTGAGCAGCCATCCCCTTTACAAGGTATGTGTCTTATGTGTTCCTTAAGAAATCATTTTGCAATAATCCCTGTTATGGTTTCCTTTCGCCCGCTTAGTTGACAACTAAGCTCCTCTGTTACACATCTTGCTGTCCATTTCACCATGTACTTAAGTGATGTGTCCAACAGGCTGCTGATCTGAGAGCTGAAGTATCTACAAAGAAAAGGAATGATAACCAAAAACAACTCTCAGTGTTGCTGAGGCAAGGCTAGCAGACTATTCAGATTAGTATGGTTCAAATAGTGTGAATTCCGGCTGACACAAAAGGAGCCAACCATTTGGGA
This sequence comes from Tonatia bakeri, assembly GCA_004024845.1. NCBI lineage: Eukaryota > Metazoa > Chordata > Mammalia > Chiroptera > Phyllostomidae > Tonatia > Tonatia bakeri. The sequence goes on from PVIA01003126.1 coordinate 136,456, forward strand.
GGGATCAACCATATGTTAAATATGGTTGCCCTGGAGTGGGACTAACCATAGTAAAATTAGTTCGGTTCCCCAAAACTCACGTACGAAATGTCAGAGGAGGTACAACAGGACAGGGAAGAGGGGTGTGTCAGCTGCTGACAAAAGGGATGGCCCGAGACTGTCAGTGAAGTCATGTAGGTTTCCACCTCACATTCTCACAGAAAATGCTTAGTCAATTCCAATGGACTCAGAAGGAAGTTACACCTGTTCTACATAATAGAATTTTGCAGCCCCATGAATAATTAAGAGAACATGAAATATTTTGATCATACACAAGACTCAGCTAGAGGGTAAACATCTCTCATTTCCCTGGAAATCTGGCAAGATGAAGGTTTAAGTCACAACTAGCTTCTCAAAAAATTAAAGAAGCATTCCTTTGTGAAAATAAAAATTGTTTAAAGCAACTGATATTTCAACACTATTTGTAGAGCTGCTGCACTAATAAATAATACCTCAATCAGGAAAAATCTCGCCAGATCGTCTGGATCACTTTGCTGTTGCTTCTCTATTCTTTCTTCCTTTTTTTTTTTTTTTTAATTTGATTGTCTTTACCCTGGAGAACAATCAATGGTGAATGGCAAGTGGAGGGAGTGAGATGGAACTCTACAGGAAATACTCTAGTGCTATAAAAATCACTCCAATGCTCATTTAATTAATATCAACATTCTGCATGATCTGTGCTGTTATTCCCAGGATACCTTACTCCTTATTTCTCTGAAGATAAGGTTGACATCAAGAGCCAGACTGCATTGGTTTGAATCCTCACCTCACTGCTTACTAGTTGTGTGCCCCTATACAATTCATCTTTCTGGGCCTTAGTAAAACGGCAGTGACAATAGTACATACCATGTAGGATTATTATAAAGATTAAATTAATTGATATTCTTTTTTTAATTAATTGATATTCTTAAAGCATGTAGAAGAGTGTCAGATACATAGTAAGTGCTAAGTGAACATTTGTTAAATAAAATAAGGTTTACTCATTCAGTTATTGTTCAACTGTTGGATTTTGGCAAATACTCTTAGAGTTTGGCTGTCTTCATCTTATTTCCCCCTATCCAACTGTCAATATATGTGATATATATACACCAGTCCAGCGAAAATCATGGTACTGCGTCTCGCATTCTTTGTCCGTTGCTGTGAGAGCATTTTAACAATAATCCCTGTTATGGTTTCCTTTTGCCTGTATTTTATCACTCCAGTTCCATGGAACACTGTTCTTTCTATAGAATGAGAGGAATGAAAGAGCCCTGGAAAGGTCATTATTTTTTTTTCCTTACCTCTGCCACCCACTTTCAAGCCAGACCACACACATAAATCATCCCAGGCTTTTTCTTCATCACACTGTGGTTTCTATTCACATTTTCTCTGCCCTAAGGAAATGATTTTGCTACAGGTGGGCAAATTTAGCACTAATGGCATTACCCTGTGTTTTCAGGGAAACTTCTGAAGGCAAAATAGCCCCATTAACATTGCCAGTTTTGCAGAATTCTTGTCACTGATCAAGTTTAATTATTTCCTGTGCTATTATTGAAAACCCAGAAATCGACTTGTCACTCTCAATTCAGGGTCAGATTAAATTATCTCATGGTAAATCTCTTAAACTCTTTCTAGAATGAATTCACCCTTCCCACCATTTTTAAGATACTGACTCCAAGGTGAAAACCTGTGTTTTCATTGTTACTAGGTCATGAGCTTTAATTAAACCCTATTACTTCATTAGAAATATACAACTAGTCAACTCAACTTAAAAATAAAGATAATTATGTAATATCGCAATATATAAACTGGTTATTTGGAAATTTTACCATCAATTGGTTGACTTACCAACTATATAAAAAGACAAAAACTCTGGTTTTAAAAATGTTCCTGAAAGTTCAAAATAACAGGATTGAGAGTGGCTACAGACTTTTTCAGCATTATAATTTCAGCAGCTGTTACATGCAGCATTAAAAAGAAGGAGGTGGCATCTTTTATTTTAGACAATCTTCCAAACTTGTCTTGAAAAACACATCTGCTTATATCTGGCATCTGCTGTGCGTCAGAGTTCATATTAATATGGTTATAAGCTCATGGGATTCTCCAGGAATCTTTCTCAATTTGTCACTTTATCCACATAGAATAGACAGCAGGGACTTTCCAGTCAGCGGGAGGTACAGTTCAATACAAATGATGCTACAAATGCTGTTAGCCAAAAAACTTTCCATCATTTGCGAATTTATTCAATGATTTGAAAGACATAGCACCCAAGTTGTAGCTCTCAGGTATAAGTGAAGTTTCTTCCCTGTCTTATTCTTTCCAAGAAGAAGCTAAGGCAGAGTTACAATAGTAATCAATGCTCTGCTTAATTTTTTAAATATCGGAAAGAGATTCATTAATTTAACAAGTAATTTTTTGGCACCCACTATGTCACTGGGTCCCAGGCACTGTAATGTAAAGAAGAAAAAAAAGTGAGGTCCCATGGAAGGAATGTGATAATATAATAATTGAATATTGAGCACAGCTGGTAAGGGGAACATTTGGCAATCACTTTGACCAAATTATAAACACAATATTTGGAGAGAACAGGGAGGGGTATATATATAAATCAGATTGGAGAAATTAGAAAGGCTATCCTCAAGTATGAATTGTTTAAGCCAAACCTTGAAAAATAAATAGAGTGTCAATATTAAGTGTCAATATGAGGAAGGGCATTTCAGGCCTAGGAAGCAGCATGCAGACTGTGCAGAGGTGATAGAATAAAGGACAACCAAGGAACCACGGATGGATCACCATCACAGGCAGAATGACTGTGATGAATTGATTGGAGATTCCACAAAGAAAGTTGTCCTGAGTCCAGTCATTACATCCTAAAACTCTAGACCTTATCCTATAGACCACCAATTCTTATACGAAGAATTCCCATGTGCCCCATTCTTTCATGGGCATATTCATATTAATGCATAATTCCAAGTGAACTAACTTCAACTTTGTTTTATTTTCTCTTCCTATGAAAAATATGTCTGATTCCCAGGGAGTTAAGGTAAACAGTCTTTATTCATCAAAAAACAGTCTCAAATTTCAGTTAATTCCAGTGAACTATCTCTCTCTCTCTCTCTCTCTATTTTTCTATGTATCTATTATTTAATTCCAGTAAAATCTATCTAGATAAAACAAACATAGAACAGCTCTACTCTACTGATGTTCTATGATAACAAAATTAATAACTACTCTTAGCAATGATGAAAATAAATAAAATAATACGTAAAGAATATGCCATGTTTAATTTGCATTCTGGGAAGATTGCTGTGTTTATAATGAGGGGATGGATTGAAGAAGGTAAAGCATGGAGGTACAGTGTGCTAGAGGTTATTGCAATCATCTAGAAAAGCAGTGGACATTGTGCCAGTGTGAAGAGAAAGAAGAGGAAGGTGGGTGAGGAGTGAAAGGCGAAAGTCTTGCTCATCAAGGAGTATGGATGGTGAGGGAGAGGAGGAAATGAGTCTGCTTAGATGTCAAGACAGACAGCAGCAGAAGAATATCAGAAATATTGAGACTTGGGAAAAAATAAATTCACATGTTTCAACCTTTGGTTCTTTGAACACTAGTGAAAGAAGGCAGGAGAAATTTTGAGGTTACATAATATAATCAGACATACCAGATTTGCCTAGTTTAGGCTTAGCAAATGTTTTTCTGCAAAAGACAAGAAAGTAAATATTTTAGCTTTGGAAAGCCTTATAGTGTCTGTTGCAACTACTCAATTCTTCTTTTGTAGTATGAAGTCAGTCATAGACAGTATATTATCAAATGGGTCTGGCTGTGTTACAATAAAACTTTATTTACAAAAGCAGCCCCTGGGCCAGATTTGGTCCACCATCCATAGTTGGCCAACCCTGAAATAGAGGCCTTGATAGAAAAAGGATACCATAAGAAATATTTCTTTTCTGGGGTTTTACTCTCATTAAATCAGACCATTTTTTTAAATTGTCTCAATACCCAGGGTATATTCAAAGCTTCCTCCAATTGTCACAGTTTTAATACAAAATTGTATCACACCCAAATATTTTTCATAATTAAAGACAATGTCAGGCTTTAATTATAAAGTGTTACCAGTTTACATTAAGTATGTGCTAAGAAATTTCTAAGTAAAGAGAAATGATTATTTTCTATAGAGAAGTATATGTGATTACATACGTGTGTGTGTGTATAAAACAAAATCCTCTTAGATATTATGAAAGACTCAACAACAAATTCTGGTGGAAAATCTTGGTAGACTAGCAGGCTCTTCTAATATTCAGAGGCCAAGAATATTAATAAGGTTTTAATGTCTGACCCAAGTGATTTCAAAAAAAGAAATAGAGGAAATGTTCCCAACAAAATCTCCAGAGATGGCAGGCAAAACTATTATCTCTCTGCAGTTACTGACATTTACTTTAGAAAGCCAAGAAAGCTTTCCTTGTGTACCAGGTAGGAAAAACCTGATTCAGTCATTAAAACAGTGCATTAGGCAACACTTCTTAATAGGCAGCCAAAAATAAGTTGCCTAATGGAATATCATGTTGAAACTCTATTCCCACAAGTTATGTACTTAATGGGTTTCTGTCAAAAGATGGAATAAAAATAATAAGTAGATACCTATATTTCTTTTCTCATCCTTACATAGATTTTTATTTTTTGTAACCAAAATAAGTGCAATATAAAGGAAAGAAATGTAGAATTGTATGGAGATGTAATCTGAGCCTGTATTTTTAACTTTTATAAGGTCTAACATTATTAGGGTGGAGTGGAGGAAAATATTGAGTAGACCTACCATTCACTTTCATTGAAATATAGTTTGGTTTTAAATTTGTTCTTTAATCTGTTGTTCGTATCTGTCTCCACGGCAATGGTACTCCTTCATAAATAATCTTGCTGCAGGTTTATCTGATTTTAGTATACGCAATTAAAAAGTTTCTCCTGACCATTTATCATTTTTCCTTGGTACACAACTTTTTCATTGTGTTTTCTTTAGCATTAGGAATGTGACAATTCCAGAGCCTGGTGATTTCCTGGCTTCTTTTGGGAGGTCCTTTAAAACTGTGATTGTTTTCTTGTCTCCTGCCCCAGTTCAGGGTTTCTTTTGCCATCCCCATACAAGCCAATTTCTTGTTAATTTCACATGTTTTACATGGTAACAGTTTGAAAACAAAAACCTCACCCAGTTATTTGAACAAAGAAAATTTAATATGTAAAACAAAAACACAGTAAACTAGCTAGGAAGATGTTAAGTAAGTGAAAATATAAAAAAGAACTCAAAGTCAGAAATCAGCAAATGTATTTTATAAGGGGGCCAGATAGTAAATAGTTTGGCTTTGCAGGTCGTCACAGCTACTCGACTGTAAGATTGAAGCAAGAAGAGTAGCTGCAGACACAAGGGGTGGGCCTGAGTGTCTCAATAAACCTTTACATTAGTGCCCCCTTTATCCACAGATTTGCTTTCAGTGGTTCCAGTTGCCCAAGATCTGCTAGGGTCTGAAAATGTTAAGTGGAAAATTCCAGAAGTAAATTCATAAGTTTTCAGTTGCATGTCATTCCATGTAGTGTAATGAAATCTTGAACTGTCTGGCTCCATCCCACCTGGGATCTGCTCCCTGCTCCGCCACAGCGTAGGAGACACCTCGGTCATCAGATCGGCGGTTGTGGAGCCACAGCGCTCGTGTTCAAGTAACCCTCATTTTACTCATCAATGCCGCATCCGTATGACTTGTATTATAGTATATCGTTACACTTGTTCTATTTTATTATTACTTATTGTGGTTAATCTCTTACTGTGCTTAATTTGTAAATTAAACTTTACCATGGGTATGTATGTCTAGGAAAAAACTAGTAAATATAGGGTTTGGTCCTATCTGTGTTTTCAAGCATCCACTGGGAATCTTTGAATACATCCTCCATAGATAAGGGGGAACTCCTGTATCTACAAAACCAGCAGCAGACAGGATTCAACACACATGATGTAGTTTGCCAAACACTGCTCTAAGGTATTGTTGAAGGAGTAACAGCAGGAAGCAGCTTCTATTAGGACTGAGAGAACAGAAAGACAATATTGGATTGTTACAATTTAGAGACTTAAAAGAGGGAAGCCAGCTGGCTGGTGCTGGTATCTCGGGAAGAGCATGATGAAGTTGGATCTGCAACTATCGGAAAAACCACACATTAGATTCAACTAGATGGAATTGCTACTTCCCAGGTGAGGAAGACACATGGTTGGAGCGATGCTCAGAGCAGGCATTAGCAAGCCCACAGGAAGCCCAAGGGGGAACAAATAGGAAAGCTCAAGTTTGTTTGTTTCTTTGTTTGTTTCTTTGTTTGTTCTTGTTTTTCTGCAGCCTTGCAGGTTCCCCTTCATGTCTCCTGCTGGCTGAGCAGGCTGGCAAAGCAGACGTGCATTTTTCTGGCTCCCAGCATGGGTGTCACACTCTATAGAAAGGCAGGTTTGGAGCGGAAGGACAATGACTTCATTGGCATAGGTGTCAAAACTACAGGTTCTCCTTTAGTGGATTGTTTTCCAGTCGACTTATGGCTGGGAAAGCTTTCACATTACCACCCTTTGGCTGTGTAGGGTACTATTCCAGGTTTGGAAATTTTACCCTGATCTCCCAAATCTACCAAATTTTGGTAATAAAAAGAATGGTTGTTTTGAATCCATAAAATGAAAGGACAGTTACATACATTTGTGTTTGACTCTGTGTGTGCTCATGGGTAATGATATGTGAGTATATTAGGGTAGATTCCAGCTTTTCGAAAGGTCTTGGAAAGAACTGTAGTTTAATCTAAAATATATGTGTATATTTTATATTAAAATAAAACTTTTATCAGGCACTGGAAATAACACATAGAACTAGTGGTTTCTGTTATTTAAATTCCTGTTTGTAATGTAAAATATTAATAACCACATGTCAATTCTCAATTTTAATTTTTTTTTGAAATTCACTGGTTAACAAAATGCAAAAGCCCTGGAGTGATTGTTTGTGAGAATATCTAGCCCTGATTGATTGATTTACTGATTGACAAGTGTTGAAGGGTGCTGGAGTGAGGCAGGCAGGGCTATTCTGAGAAACATCCTTTGAAAATATTTTAAAAGTTAGACAGTTTGTCACTCAAGAAAGAAAAATATTTCTAAAATGGTGCACCAAATTTTAGTGCTCTGGACTGTCTGAATAGTCTTATGTGTAGATGACCTTAAGTGTCTGTGCATAGGCAAACAAAAATATATGCCATGTGAATTAGATTGATTTCTGTATGCAAATATCTGCTAATCTTGTGTAAGAGCACAGCTTGCTCTCAGCTTTACCACCTGTGCTATATTTTCTAGTTTTGAAAAAGATTTCCCCTAGTTTATTTCAACATCTTGCACACTAGTTGGCTTTCGCCCTCTCTTGAATAATGTTTTCTTGATGCAGCATACCTGTACAACATAATTGACACTGTTCCTGTCACCATGGCAGGGGAAATGCCAGAGTTGGACTTAAATCTTCAAGCAATCTATAATATTATGTGCCTAGTGATAGCTTACAGGTTCCTATTTATATCTACCTTTAAATATTTCATATCTTCTCTATTACTGGTAAGAGTTAATCCACAAGTTTCCTGAGGGTTTTTTGTAAGTGTACATAGGACATCATTTATGGTGTTTGGAATCACCATATATTAATACAGAAGCTTCATGGATTCTTAAGAAAAGTTACCTGTGAAGTAGTAATGGAGAAGATTCATAATGAATCATTCAATGCAAATCTGCAGAAGAAACTTTATCTTTATGGCCATTTTGGGGAGCGGTGAACACAGTCTTATTATATTGATTCTGCATTTTTAAAATGGACTGTCCCCAACCTGTCTGCCCTAAGGAGTCTGAGGATATTAATGGCTTAATACTTGCCACAGCCACTCTATATATTCTCATAGCATATCTCATTTTTAAAACATAACCTCAATAAATAGAACTATATACAAAATAGGCCATGCCATAAACACTTTTTTACTTTCTACTATAAGAAACCATTTTGCATTATTCACTGGTTTCTAGATTATTGATTTTTAGTAACTCTCTGGCTGCATGGCCATAGAAATAATTAAAAAGACATTTTGATCCCAATGTCTCTTTCAAGAAAAGCTGAGAGCTTCTTCTATGGCTGAGTGGTTTTAAAATCCTACAAAATTGACTCACTTTTACAGGTCTGTTCAGCAAACATAAGTGGTCAAAATTATAAAGATTTTGGAGGCCGCAATTTCCCCAGCTGGATGAAGGGGATAACTCTAAGAGGCCCCATAGATCATGCCATGTTGTCATTTATTATAATGTTTTAACATACTACAGAATTTGTGTTGTCAAGAACATTGGGTGGGGTGATTTATTGGCTAAGATTGATTATGTTGCTAATAGCACAGATGGCTTGAATTTTGGAAGGGGAAAATTTCTTGTCACTGACCATGAAAAAATAAACACAGAGTTGCCAAGAGACAAAGGGGACTTCACTTAAAAAGACTCACTTACCTGCCACAAGCAGACAACATTCAAGAGGTAGTTTTTGTTTTCCTTGAACTGTATTTTTGCTTCAGGAAGCAGTGGGCATTTTCTGCATGTGAACATGTATTCCCCAATAGGGCAAACTTTTGTCAGCTCCCCCTCCATGACAATGTGAGCAATGAATTTCAGAGCTTCTCTTCAGTTTCTGCTACAAATACCAAAACCGTGACCTTGCCAGCAAAGCTTTTACAGCTGAATGTCTAGAGCTCTGACGTTTGCATTGACTTTGAGCGATTTCCTATAGGCTAACACCTGGAAGCCATCGTCCTCAGATGCCCAGCAGCCACATGCAGGACCCTGCACAGCAGTGAGGGTACTAATGGAGACCCATTGACCCACCGGGTGAAACACACATGACAGGCACCAGATTGTCTTATGTAAAAGTAGCACTGCCTGCCCAAGATCTCATCGTGATTATTCAAAAATTCAGATGAGAGTTTAGGAATAAGAGGCTCAATCTCTGAATAATGAAAACTGGATTTCGCTTTTCCCCCCTCTCTAAGTGATATATTTAAGCAGAAGTTTGTTGGTGGTGGTGGTAACGGGTTTTTTCCCTCAAACCCCATTCACAACTCATCTTGTGTCTGTGTCTGCATTCTGTTCACCTCGAAGGTAAGATTTGGACCTCAGGCTCTGCCATCTTCTGTCAACAGTCAGAAATCTTGTCCTGGTCCATTTTCTCCTGTTCCTTTCTCACAAGTAGCAATTCAAGCAGCTAACTATAAATAGAGCGACACTGACAATGGTTGGGAAGAATGGGCTCATACCCTAACTTCAAGGAGTCCTGACATACGAGCAGGTTTGAGACAGGCTTGTAGTTCGCACTGAAATATTTTGCTTACACCATTGAGTTACCTATGAACTAGGGTTTTTATTCTTCAAGTTTATTTCTGGAAATAAAATGAAGCTCTCATTGTCTAAAAGAAATAGAGTGCTGACTAATTAAAAAATGATGCATCTTCTGATAAATGTCTCCTTATCAGAGGAGGAACAACACTCATCTTTATGGAAGGGTCCAGAGCCTGAGAAATGTCTTTAATTGAGAACATCACCTTTAAATGAATAAAATTTTACAGGTCTACTCTTCTACACCACTGTTCTTCTACACGACGATCTATATTCTGAGCAAATTTGCAATGCTCCATTTAAAAGCTTTTTCTTCTTCTGGGCACAATGGGGATGACAAACATACACCTCTCTTTGAAGTAACATGGAGAGTGGCTCTGTGAAGTCAGGGGGCATTGTGAAAGAATGTAAAGCAAAAGTGAAAAACTTAACCAGCAACCATTTGGGGCTGAAAGTGTGTTCTAATGGGGATTCCATTACCTGATCAAAGGCTGATGTGTGTACACACACACATTTATACAGGCTCGTCCACGGAAAGTTAAATTTGTCTTTCCATATGCTTCAGCAAATGGGCTTGGCCAACATCTTATTGCCACCAGCACTCCAATGTCACATCAAAGCAAGTCTGTTCAATGAGTCTCTGTAATTCATTACCTGAATTTCTCATCCCATCTGCAGGTCCATTTGCTCACTGGCTGATGTTTATTCATTCCTAACAGCAGCATTCTATCTGAAGAAGGAGCAGACTGGTTCTTTCAGGTTGAAATATGGACAATTATTTCCATTAGTAAAACCAGACCAGAAACAGAAAGTGTTTCTCCCTCAAGGCAAGGGAAGTTTGTCTGCAAACTTACATCTGAGATTGGTTCTCGATATGTTCAGTGCCTCATTGAACCAAAAATCTGGGTCTACATGACTGAATGCTCACAGTTTGCAAAGGACCAATTTTTATTGAATAACATTGCTGGCAAGTGAGGTGCCCCAATAATACATACTTAATTACTGAGCATCTACCATCCGCCATTTACTGTGTTAAGCACTGCAGAGAGACAAACAGAAGAGACACAGGGCCTACCCTCATGACATATTCTTGGGGGTAAGGCAGACATTCATTTGCTCTCAAGTCTCCCTGATTAGACATACTTGCACTCACTCAGGTTCTGTCCAGCATCAGCCAGACTTGTCTATGCTGCTTCATGCTCCAGGCCGTGGAGAGAGCAGCGTGAAGGAACCAGAGGAAGAGGTGAATAGGACCGAAGCTATTTCTGATATTCGTATCCATTCCTTCCCAATGACACCATTCCCTTACAAATCTTAACTGACCTAAAATCAACACTGTCACTTCCTTTCTATCACCCGGGTGTCACTGTCAGTGAAATAGGACTGTGCCCATGCCGCCGAGACTCCGTCAGGGCAGCCTGTGTGACCCATGCTCTGACTGGGAGGCACCGTGGGGAGAGCACAAATGGTATTTTTCAAAACATAACTCAGTGTGCTGAGATACACTTGATTGCCCTAGCAATGTTTATCTTTGAAGAGGGTAAGGGTGATTTAGGATGCCGTTCTCTTTCTTCTCTCCTTTGATCAGCTGGAAAAAGTGGATGTTGGTCAAGATAATAAGCAAAGTAAATTCTGCAATAACTCAGAGTCAACAATCAGTGCATAAACATGATTATACATCCAATACTTTGACTCCAAAGAAGGAAAAAAATTTAATTTTTTTCTGTTCTTCTTCCTTTACCCATGGGATTTTTGGGGGGATCTTTTTGTTATAAATGTAATGAATCAAAAATTTTTCAGAGCTCTGCTGCAGGGAAGCCCTCATATGGTGAGCATTATCTAGAGACCCAGATCTTTTCAGTGAGAATTTCAATAGGTGAAACAGAAAATGATCAGTGAGCAGTGAGGACTATTATAATGGAAACATCATTTGAAACGAAGACTTCAACATCTGTTTCTCTTTCTAATTACAAATGCAACACTCCCTCCTGACACCCAGTCTCACCATCACCACCATAAATCACAATCATAAAAAATGTAAAAAAATGAAGTGATTTACATGGTTTTATGTGCTTTGCATTCAAAGCCACATGCATACTTCAATTATGTTGCTCTCATGTTCCAGATGAAATCAGGTGGGCTGCAGGGAATGAAAACAGAGCTCATATACTAAATGTAATTCTTCCTTCCTTAGGTTTTTGCCCAACTCTCATGTAAACAAAAGTGGTTCTGGGTGGAGAAAAATCACACAGAGCTAAGAAAAAAATCAGCTTTGAAAAGCTCTTTCAGTCATTTATCAATAAATATTTATTAAAAACTTACTACGGGACAGGCCTGGTACTGGCCTCCCAGGACAAAGGAGTAAACAAAACAGATACTCCTGGAATGGAAAACCTAATTCTTGAAAGAGACATGAAAACCAAAAGATTCATGCATAAATATATGATCATGGCTGTGATGTTTCAGTGAAGGAAAATTGCAGGGTTCTATGACAATGAAATTTTCAGCAAAAATCTCAAGAAGTTAGCAGACTCCTAAGGAGACAGCAAAAAGACCATTTGAAGCGTTCTCCAACTGGCTTTTATAAACACAAGCAGAGACATGCTTCTAGGGTTTTTCAAATATCTGAAAAATCAGTAATTAGAAACAGAAAACATCTGGGGTAATTTAAGTACAATATTGAAGATATAATTTATACATTCAAATTTCCAAAGGTTCAGTCTTAAAGAGAACACTCTGTAATACATATGTCAGCTTTTATACCAAGAAGTAATATATCTAGTGTTGATTAGTACAGAACAGACTAGTACAGAGAAATAGGGCTGTGAACTGTGTCCTGAACTTGATGACAAAAGGAGAGAATACAGACAGGAACCAGAGCAAACACATCCCTAGTCTAGCATAGGGTTACACCATTTTTAGAGAAAAGAGAAAAGAAAATTTCCATTGAAACAATATAGGGATACCTTTATAATATTTTATATCGTATTATAATATTTCATGTACATTTATAAATATATACATATTATATATATTATACATCATATTGTACATGCTGCCTAATGTAAGTCCATAATGCATTAGCATAAGATAGGATATGGTACTGTAAGAAACAATTTCTGAGTCTTAGTGGTTTAAACTGACTTTGCAACATGTTAATTTCAGTTCAGTGGAGACTCAGTTCCACGCTGCTGTCAAATAGAAACTTAGAATGCTGTGGTTGCTACCAGTGGAAGTATGTCTGATTGCCATTACAGTAGTAAAGGCTGGTAAAGAACTGCCTACTGGTTCTTAAATGCTTTCATTTAGATCAGCAGTTTTGACCCGTGTGCAGCAAAAATTTTTTAAATGAATATTTTAAAAATTGAGTAATTTTTAGGTATTGAGTAATACCTAACCGTTTAGTCAAGGACACTGATTGCTTTTCCCTTAGGTTGTCAAATAAAAAAATGACAACATCCAACACAACAATAGCCATCCAGTGTGAATGAATCAAAATTATACCTGTATTTTTGTCAAATCATCAAAAAATATATGTTTGAGTATGCCACAGAATTTTCCTAATTAATGTATGCCATGAAAAAGGTTGAAAATTGCTAACCTAAATGGCATGTTCATTCAAATTTCACTGGCTAAAAGCGAAGCATGTGGCCATTACTAGGACAATCCTCCTATTTGCCAAAAGTAGAGAGAAACCAGTTCTTTTCCCTACCTCAAAAAACACATGTACTGTATTTAATATACATATACCATATACTATATGGGAGTATTTCATTCTATTATCTTATATCAGTAATGTGTTGTTAAATATTGATATCCGTACTAAGTTATCTATAATTGAAATACTAATATTTGTATCAGACAAATCTGATAAAATGCTTTTGCTTTCCACCTCTCTTTTATAAATGATATCTAAACAGGTGAATACAGCTTATTTCTATGTGAAAACACATCCTTTTGCCCGCCACATAGAAATGAGAATATTAGGGGCATTACTGAAAAAATAGAAGGGTACTAAGCTCTATTTATGACAACAGCTGAGATATGGCATTCGAGGTATTGCATGTTTACAAGATAGAGTTAGTGACAGTCTGTGATTGGGAACCTGCACTTATTCAAATTTAAAAGAGCAGAATTGGATGAGAGAGTAAGCCACATTGATGAAGTCTAATTAATATGAACTCAATTTGTTCATTAAAAATAGTTTTTCCCCTAAAAATAGTCAGCATGCTATGCAGGAATTAATCAACAGTCAGTCAGAAACAAATGTTTTCTCAGTATGTTTTACAAGGAATGAAACATTTTAGACTCTCTTTATAAGAAAATAAAATGTTCATTTCATAGAAGATGTCTTTCTCGTATGCAAAAACATTTTTGATTATAGGCCTATATTTAAAGAACTATACACATCTTGCTAAATAGCCCCTCTTCCCTCCTTTCAAAGAGTAAGTATGTGTGTGTATATATATATGTAATATATATATAATCCTTGTGCTAGGAAATCACTAAAGATTGCATTTCAATAAGGAAGCATAAATATTGAAACAATAACTAAACATGAGCACTTCAAGGGCAGTCTAACTTATACTTTTCAAATTATTGTATTATCTTTTTCTGTGATTGTAAGATATGAACCTTGAATACACTTTTATTTACTCCTGAACCTTTTCCCAGAGATTTTTGTACAACAACTATTATCTTATTGCATGGGTAACAAACAATGGTGCAAAGAGTTCAGGGTTACCTGAGTATGGGTAAACATCTTTTGATTGTATTTCATTTACCAGCTTAAAAAAATATGATTGTTCTATCTGATTCTATGGGTCATCAAATTCTGTTCACCTGCATTAAATGTTTTATTGTGGTGAAATACACATAACATAAAATTTAGCATTTTACCCATTTAATGGCATTGAATGTTATGAAGCCACCATCACTATCTGGTTCCAGAATATTTTCATCATCCTGAAAGGAAACCCATATTCATTAAATTCTTAGTCTTCCAACCCCCAGCCCCTGGCAACCACTAATCTGCTTTCTGTCTCTATCAATTTGCCTATGCTGGGTATTTAATATGAATGGAATCATACAATACAGTGTCTCTTGTTTCTGGCCCTGTCAGTTAGCTTAACATTTTCAAGGTTCACCCATGGTATAGATATATTAGAACTTCATTTCTCCTTATGGCCAATATTTCATTGAACAGGAGGTATGCCAGATTTGTTTACCCATTTATTTCCATTAAATTGTTTCCACCTTTTGGACAATTTTGAATAGTGCTACCATTAACATTCATGTACAGCTTCTTGTTTAAACATGTGCATTCAGTTCTTTTGGGTATATAACTAGGACTGGAATTGTTGGATCATATGGTAATTCTATGTTTAAGTTTTTAAGGGACTGCCAAACTATTTCTAACTACAGCTGCAAAATTTCACTTCCCCACCAACACATGAGGATTCAATTTCTCTACAACCTGACTTACACTTGTTATTTTCCTTTTTATTTTTATTTTTATGTTTTTTGTTCTGTTCATCCCAGTAGTCATGAACTGGCATCTCATGGGGTTTTGATTTGCGTTTCTCTAATGGCTAATGACGTGAGCATCTTTTCATGAGCTGGGTGGCCATTTATAGATCTACTTTGGAGAAGATATGTGTAGGTCCTTTGCCCACTTTCAACTTGGGTTGTCTGTTTGTCTTTGGATTGTCAGAGTTCTTTACATAGTCTGGATTCTAGACACTTATCACATATATGACTTGCAAATATTTTCTCCTTTACTTTTGGTTGTATTTCCACTCTTGATAGGGTCCATGGATGCACAAAAGTTTTAATAATTTTGATGAAGTTCAATTTATTTATGTTTTTCTTTTGTTGCTTGTGCTTTTGATAAGAGACCAGTGCATGTGGATAGCCAATTGTCATGATAAGATTTGTGGAAGAGACTAATCTTTCCCCATTGAATCATTTCAATAATTTCAGAAGCCTTATCAAAAATCAATTGACTATAGATGGGTGAGCTTACTTCTGGATTCTCAATTCTCAATTTCATTGATCTATATGTCTATTCTTATGCCAATACCACACTTATTTTTATCACTAGCACATGTTGAAAATTTTAAATCATAAAGGGTGAGTGTTTCACTTGATTTAAGACTGTTTAGGCTCCTCAGAGTGCCTTATCATTCTACATGAATTTTAGGATCAGCTTTCCCACTCTTGCAGAAGAAGTTACTGGAATTTTCATAGGAATTGCACCAAGTCAGTATATTGCTTGATGAGTATTGTCATCTTAGCAATACTTTCTTCCAATCCATGACTATGAAATGTCTTTTCTTTACACATTAATTTTTATATCACACCAAACACACTCATATTCATGGGATAATGCTAGATATTTGAGTCCTTTCATTTCATTATTATTTAGTACCTTCTATGATTATATGCTATAAAATCTATATATGTGAATATGTGGAACGTAAGGAAATTTTACCTAGCCCCTATCAATGAATTTAAAACATAATCTGTGTTAGAGAATTAAAACAATCTATGTTTGTAATTTAATGAGACATATAAAAACAAATATATCTTGAAAAGTTTCCAAAGGCACAAGTTTAAAAATATCTGATAATTACTAACGTGTTGGCATTTGAAAGCAAATAAATCATTCTCCTTTCTCCTCTTTTCAAACTTTAAAATACATATCTATATGGAAATCAAACATATGGCACTTATAATATCAGTTTAATTAATAATATAACCTGGATTAGATAACTTCAATGGGTTTCCTAACACTCCCTATAAGTGGACTTCACCCCCAGAACTTCAGGTAAACAGAGCAGAGGAGACGTCCTTACCGCAGGCAGGCGGATGCAACCAGGAGGGAAAGAAAAAAAAAAAAAAGATTTACGTAACATTTCTAATGCTACAACTCTTCTCTCTCTTTTTATTACTGATTTACCTCCCTTGAATCAGATTCTCAAATCTAGTAGCTATAGTCAGATACAACCAATGAGAAGCCATGTAAGTTTTTATGTGCAACTTGAATTCAGTTACTTACTGAGGCCTTGTACAAGGAGGTGACATTGACTGTCAGAGACTTGCTATAGTATCTCCCTGCACAACTTCTCCTTCTTGTGCACTTTCATAAAGCAGCAAAGACCCTTTAGTCCTAGTTGCTGTCTTAACAGGACCCATGCTTCTGATATGCATGCCCACCTTCCCCTTTTGTCTTCAGTGGAAGGATCTGCCAAAGTCCAGGCAGGGTGAGGGGCTGTGGTCAAGACCCCAGGGAGCCCAGTCTTCAATGGAGTCACTGGCATGTGTTCTTCTTCAGTACAACCACATTTGTCTCCTTGTGTCAAGAAGAAAAGCAAAATAAGTAAGGAGTTTAAATTTCCTTCGGTCTACTAATTAATGCAAATCTCTATTACATAGTAGAGTTGAGAAACAAAGTATTGACTGACCTAGACAAGGAGCTGGTGTAACAGTGGGAAAGCTGTGTGTGACAGTGGGCAGGGCTTATGAAGTCAAGCTCGTAATATCTATGAGGCTTATTTTTACATCCATAAAATGGGGATAAAAGTACCTTTCTCAAAAAACTCATATGAAAATTAAATAGTACAATGTATATAAAGTGCTCAGTTGGTCCATGCCCATAATAAGAATTTAATAAAGGTTAACACTATTAGTTATTCATTGGTAAAGTACCTTTTGGAAACTACATTTTGACCTAATTAAATGGTAAGCAACTGCAATCATCGTGTAAAACCATCAAGTAAGAAAATTATTCCCCACGTCTAAGATGAGCACTCAGAGCTAGCACATCAGCACGTCCTCTCTCAGCCCTTCCTTCCTGACAGTGAGGAACAGCTGGTCACCTTCACCTGCTCAATAATGCATCACTTAATAGAAATCACGATGAACTAGCATTTCTACTTACTCTTCCCCAGGTTGAAAAAAAATCCCATCTCATTTAACCTTTTCAAATTGGAGTTGTTTTCCAACTCTTTAATAATCTTTGTGGCTCACCTTTGAGCCCTCCACATTTTCTCTCTTAATTACAAAGACCCCAAATGGCTACAGTGCTGTGAGCCCGCCCGGTGTTGGTGAACTGTGCAAATTACCAGGGTGGAAAATGAAGGTAGAGAAGAGCTCCAATATTAGGCCAAGATACTGTGTTGCCCGTAAAAACAGTAGCATGTTTTTACCACCCATTTGACAAGAAGATCTCTATAACTGCCATGTAAATATCTGGTCATGCCTGTACTTACTAGTGTCTTTTTTCCATACCTTAAGTTTTTTATTCTAGTAAGGTGCTGTGTAGAAAATTAAAGAAACATAGTAACAATTTGCTTCTGTTGCGGGAATGCAAAACAAGGTCACTGTCACTCAATTACAAGGTTAATTGTATCTATTTTTCATTTCAAACTGCTTGCTTATGGACTATCTTCTCAACACGTATTCATAGAATCTTAGAACTAGAAAATGCACTAACAATAATGAAAATTCATGTTTTTATCATACTATGGGAAAAAAGTATGCATGGTCAAAAATATTAGAAGCTTAGTATAGTATGCACACCTCTTGGAAACTCCCAGTGTTCACTGGTGTACAAAAGCCTGAAAAGTCCAGAAGTCAGTACAACTGTTCAAGTTACCTGGCCAAGTCTGTATTTGCATGCAATAAAAATTACCTTCCAGTGGAATACACTTTGAAACTGTTACTATCACTCTAATTTATTACTATAGACAAGAACACTGAGGCACAAAGTGGTTACTTACCTGGTTCTCAACTTTTTACTTCTACTCCTCTAAAATCTTACCATTTTTTCCCATGCATGTGCTACCCTTGCCCCTCAGATATTCTTATTATTGCACTGTTTTTATCCAGAATAGATGAACATGGTTTCATCTCCCCTCAACAAAGAGAAACAGCAAAAGTGCAGATTTCTATTTAGAAATAATTTTACCCTCTTCCCTAATGTCCTCTGTCCTTGTACTTCCTAAAGACATGTTTATGCAAACGTTTGGAGGAAATGTGTATTCTTTGGCTGTAGACTAGAGACTGTAGTCTTGGATCTGTCTTCAAAAATTTATTTACACCTCCAAGTTTACTACTTTCAAGTCCTGCTACCATGTGAGGAAATAGATGAGGTCATTGTGAAGTCATAAAATACCCCCAAAGTTTGGTCAATATTAATTTATCAATGAATGTGTAATGCACATATCTCATTTTCTGCTGATGATTTCTATTACCCAGAAAAAACTTCATGGGAGAGAATTATAAAAGTGCTTTCCTGTCAGCCTTGAAACTGAAGGCCATGGAAAGCATGCATTTTAAGAAAGAGATCACTTATTATTGTGTGTGACCTGGGGCAAGTGTCTCCACTTCCACTTGAACAACCCATTTGAAAATCACGTTGAGACCCTCATGTCACAGATGAGAGCAGTGTACTAGCAAAACCTGAATAGGAAAGAGCTTGAGAATTGATTTTCTATATTGCTGTGACCAATCTGCTTTTCATTAGTTCCACTGACATCATTACCAAATATATAAAAACAAGAGCTGTGTGTGTGTGTGTGTGTGTGTGTGTGTGTGTGTGTGTGAGAGAGAGAGAGAGAGAGAGAGAGAGAGCAGGAGAGAGACGGTGTTTTGTTTTTATCTTAAGATCACCCCCACAAAGCTGTAGTCTTCTGATGAAAGGGGAAAGGGAAAAATAGTCTTCATTATTCTCCTATTGGTCCCAGACCCAAATTACTCTGTTTTCCCCAGTCAGCAAATGCCTGGTACATCTAAAGCACTAAACTTGGCTCCTGAAAATATTGCCTGCTAGTTAAATCACCCACACTGGATAGGCCCTTAAAGAGTCAGACATGCTTTGAAATTTACTGCCACAAGCATATATATCTTTCAAAGAGTCTTTTGACTTCTGAGTCTTTTCCCCAAACAAGGCTCCTGATGTTTGTCCCTGCAGAGGGCAACCAAGAGCCACGCTGCTGGCCTGAGCCATCCTTGCACCCTGAAGAAACAGTGTGCGAGGATTCCCTGGCTGGGCCCTTTATAGAACCTTGACAGCTAATCCGTGTCATGTGAATGGCTTCAGGCTGACCCATCTTTTCTTTTTAATTTAACAGTCTGCACAACTGCTTGGGAAAGACCAATTAGGCTGCACCATCATTCCTTCAAAGGCTTGATTGTTCTGAACCTTGGTCAAGTGCACATACCACATAGAGATATGCTATAGAAGCCAGATTCACATACAAACCTACAGGCATTCCTAGTTTTACTGACATCCAGCCAGTACTGCCTCTGCGTAGCTGGACGTAGTCTGATTTGGAACCTCAAAGGGTGGCCCAACCCAGCAGATCTTCTTTAGACCATTTTACAACAGGTTTATTTCTTTAATAAACCTCTTTTTGTGAGGTCTGATAGCCATAAGCCAAAATGATATTGGCTTGGTCGCAAAGAGTTTTATAGATATGTCGTGGCATATTTTAATTTTCCAGCTAAGATTGTCTGGTGCACTCTCTGCATTACCACTTACAGTGCAGCAAATTTGCTTTGAAGCTGTCAGTATCCTGTTCCTCCTCATTACAGTAACCCGGGACTGCACCATTAAACATGCAGGCGGCTGGAAGGCCTGCAGGAGGCCCCTACTTAGTTGCCCCAATCGAGCATATCTGGCTTCAGTTCAAAGATAATACTGGGCACTTCCATAGCTCAGAAAAGTAAATTAACTCATTATCCAAGAAAGTTAAAGGTTTAAAACAAAATTTTTGGAGATTTGTGGAACTTCTTCATGGAAGATCTGTTTTCTGCTGCTTCTAGCTCCCAATTAGTAGGTATTTTATGAAGACCTACACACCCGGTCTATTTTTAAATTATTATTAGCACACTTGAACTTTACTAATGGCATTCTGGGATTTTAGATTACAGGAAACCACAGAGAACATATGTCAACTGAATGATAAGACTATTTTGTAATAACACCTTAGACCAGGGTCCTCAAAGTGTGATCCTGGGACCAGCAATGTCGACATCATCTAGAACCTTTCTGGAAGAGCAGACTCCTGGGCGCTGGCAGCCCTGCTGAATCAAACACGATGGGGGAAAGGTCCAGCAAGCTCTGTTTCAATAATCGCTGCAGATGAAGTTGATGTCAGCTAAGTTTTGGGAACCACCACTTCAGACATTTTTGAGGCTTTCGAGATGTACAAATTACCTCGATATACAGCATTTCCACTTCTTTTTAATAAAACTTCACTTAGTAGGCCGAAAAGATATAGTTTCTAAAACTCCCTGGAGAGAAAGCTATACTTCAGGAGTGGAATTTGTTCAAGGGCATCCTGTTGTTAAACGTTAAAGCAAGACGAGACCACGAGGTCCCTAATTTAACATTCATCCCGCTGTGTCCTCGCGCCTGAGCAGCAAAGTTGCCACGGAATGGACAAGGAACCCAGGAGGCTCCCCTGCCCCAGCGACTGTGCTGGCTCACTGCCCAGGAAGAGCCCCTCATTGTTGAGCACCATGAGAATAATTTTTTAGGTTAGAAAATAAGATTTAGGATAGGAAACGATGGGAAGGAATGAGGAGAATCCCAGACTCCAATGAGTGCAGTAGTGGTGATGAGAAGAAAGCAAACATGCCATGGAAGGCTGGGAAACAGCGAAGAGACAGCCTAAAAGATGGAAGAGGGCTTGGCTTGGACATTTTCCTTGGGCCTTGTAGTGGGTGAAAAATCATCCAGATTCAGAGCAATGTCTATGGCAAACATGGAAGCCACAAAAAAATTGATTGGCCCCAAACACTTTTAAAACAGTTTTCCCCTTATTTATTGTCAAATAATCAGCGTTTCTAGAAGTGACAGCAGGCCAATGATACCAGACACATTGAAGCACTTGTTCAAAACTTAGATACTGAGAAACACATTAAATTTCCCAAATCCGGAGGTGGGACCAGTATCGCTCTAATATTGCGTCTCAGGTGAGTTTTCTGCTTTGCAGTCATCGGCTAGCCAGACCAGTGAGAGTTTATAGTTTCATTTGGGTGTGTTTGCGTGCACGTGCATGTGTGTTAACTAAATAACACTTTGTGATTAAAAAGAAAAACAAACTTCCTCCCCAACATCTAAATAAGGCCAAAGTAGAAGAAAAAGGAGTGAGTCTGCACATAATGGAAATGACTTTTTCGTGTGCTGATCCCTATGTGACCTGAGAAGCAAGGAAATAGCGTACTTACAACTGACCTATGTGGTTATGCCTACTCAGACATAACACTAAATTGTGGTAAAAATAAATATTATGTGTTCTCTAAGTACACATATTGTACAAATATATCAGGTTGTATTAAATATGTTACTATAAGGCATAATTCCATGGGAAAAATAAAGGGAAATTTATGGACCCAAGTATGTAGCCTGTGGAAAATCATCTTTCCGATATCACCCCGAGCTCCTACTCCTACTAGCAGGATGCAAAATGCCTGTGCAGTTGCACAGCTGAATAGATTTTTATTTTGGTGAGAGGTCCTGACACTGTTTTATAGTGCCATTCTGCATCACTTACAAATGAGGGAGCAAAATGTCATAAAAAACACAAATGTAAAATAAATAAATAAGTTGGCCTACCCCATCTCAAGTCAATTCAATCTGTTCCAAATAATACCCATTTTTTTTCTTTATTCCTAAACCAAAGTTTCCCAACATACATGCCCACAGATTGTGATTTAATTAATTTAAGATGTGGTCTGGGCTTTGGAAGTTGTAACAGATCCCCAGGTGATTCTAATGTTCAGGTAAATTTTGGAGACATGGTCTTAAATTAATCATGTAAAGTAAAAGAAAAGTGAGTGTCAAAGTACTTAAAAGCAATCATTTCCCCTCTTTAAAGTCTTTCAATGATTTCCCTTTGTGCACACTATTTTTTAGATCCTATAGGATAAATCCCTAGTTGTTAGCAGGAAAAGTCAAGCCTTCCATTATCTGACTATTGCCTGTCTTTTAATTTTAATGTCTATCTGCCTGCCTAAAAAGTCACAATCAAGGAATGTGAAACTTTCACATACTAACACATCCAACAATATCTGTTGAATCAGTGAGTAAATAAGAATGAGAAAATATTTCCAGATGAGCCTCTAGAACCACTCTAATATGGACTAGATTAAAAAATGGAACTGCTTTGCAGATTTGGGGAGAAGGGAAATATTTTATTTATTTATCATTTACTGGGTGGTTTGCTCTTATTTTCAACCACTAATTCTTGAATACTTCAAAGACTTCATTACTTTGTTCGAAGCCTTAGATCATGTCAGAGCTGGTAATATGTTCCTACCTTCTGGTTGCAGCAGTCTGCAGCCATATGTGTAGACCTGTTGCCCGTGAAAGGTCTCTCTTCAGTGGAACATACCACATCTCACCATTACACATAATGAAAATGAAAGTCAAACAAGAGAGAGGGTAAAAAGCACATATTCTTTCCCTTGGCATGATACACCTTCACAGATCAAGACTTCACATCTACAAGGATACAGAACCCTCCATCTAAAGGAAGGCCATGAATTCCTGTCATGCCCTTTCCTGGTTTGGTTGCTTCTCCCACGAAGCCATATTTACATCACATCTGGCCATGTCCTGACCGGACTATCCAGAAATCTCAGAATACCACTCTCATGTATCCCAAATAACAGCCTAAAATGAGCATTCATCACAATTAGAGCAGCAACTACAACAAAAAACCTGGTCACTGTCTCACCCACATTCTTCCTGACGTTAGTTAGTTAGTTAGTTAGTTAGTTAGTTAGTTAGTTAGTTAGTTTTCCAGTTCCCCATTCTCTCTTAATAGAGCCCAGTTCTATCTTTTCGAATGAAACAGGATTGACGGCAACTGAAGAGAACTATTTCAGACTTCTTTAGAAAAACATCATTGCTCCAAAAAAAGGACCCGGGTCATTTGTATTCTACAATAGAGATTTGGGGGAAAGCATCAGAAATTGCTTTCCTTGTGGAGAGGTGGTCCCAGCCCTCTTCTGTATCCAGATATATAATTGACATTGCTAAACACAAGATAACACATTTATGTCAAACCGTTAGACTTTCTTTTTATTTATTTATTTTTATTGAATTTATTGGGGTGATGTTGGTTAATAAATTTATATATGTTTCAGGTATACAATTCTGTAGTACATCATCTGTACATTGTATTGTGTGTTCACTACCCCACATCAAATCTCCTTCCGCCATCGCTTAGGTTTTCTGTCAACTGACTCAACTGGGTGAATCTACTCAGATGTGCAGGGAAAGTGGACCTGAAATTATCTGAATACCTCCAAGCACTAAACTTTATATCACATAGGAAAATATAGAAAGACAAATGTAAAAAGTATATAATAGAGGCATGCTGGACTTAGGCCATGTCATTTGACATTATCCAAGGGAGCTAATTCATTTGCTCCTGGTGACAGTTGTGGATAATGTATTTGTCCTTAATGAAGATATAAAAAACTGATCTGGACCTGGTATGTTTCAGAAGTTAAAGTGGTTTATTATGATCATTCAAGGAAAATGTTTTGTACTTTTGCAGTAAAAGGAACTAATACAGAAATGAATTGGCATTTATTTAGTCGCAAGATAAGCATAATGAGACAGTACTGATATTTAACAGCATCTGGACAAAAGAAAAATGACATGAATCAAACAAAAAAAGAAATGTGATCATCCATTCTATACCTGGTCTGATATAAAATGCTTAAAGCATAAATTCCATATACTAAGTTTACCTTTCCAGTTGATAACTCACCTTCACTTGTGAGAACTAGAAGGACTTTGGTTAATACTAAAGGTATATTTTTGTTTTTTAAAAATAATAAATGCCAATTAAGTTTTTCCAGTGAAGTGTTTTCAGTCAACTTGGACACTCCCTACTAATGTACCACATATACTTGTTTCTGAGGTTTAGAAAATTACTGGTTTTTCTTTCAAGTTAACATTTTATATCCAGTCTCTTTTCTTAAATAGGCTAATTGTGTCAGTGAGAATAACAATAAATATGAGAGTATTTTTGTAAAAGGAAAATATTAGATAAGGGAGAATTGCTGCAACTTAAAAGAAGAGTGTAAATATTTGACTCTTCAGAGGTTGAGATAAGACTATTAATTTAAAGCTGCAATCTGAAAGGCCTTTGAAAATAAGTAATGAAGTAAACAGGTCATTGACTGTCTCTCATAATACAATTTGAGAAGGCAAGTGTCTGGTTTCTTATTTGGCCAAAAAGAAGGGATAGATTTTTTTTCAAAACAGAAATATCTGTACTACTGTATTTTTTTTAATTTTAATGGTAATGGTGATTCATTATAAAAATTCAAATACTAAAACACATACCAATAACTATCCAACATGACATTAAATTGTTAGGGGTAAAAAAAATCATCCTGAAGCCAAAGTAATAACCTTTATTTTGTTAATCTGGAAAAACATTAATTTCCAATGTATGTGGGGATAAAGGAATATCAGGGCATGTCATAGGCACTAAGTAAAAGATACTAAGTATACTATCTTTTTTCTTACCCTTTTTTTACTACCAAGAAACTGACATTATACCAAAAATTCTTGAGTAACTTTTTCAGCTGAACTTCCAAATCATATATTTTAGAAAACATTACGGCAATAAACATTTTTAAATGCTCAACATAATTATTTATGAGAAAAATACCAAACCAGCATAATGCTAAAATTAAGAATACAAAGTGTTGGGGAAAATGAGAACTCACTTGAATTGCTTGTGGGGCTTTTAATTTGGTACCCTGACCTTAGGAAAACATTTGGCAGCACCTAAAAATCTACATACTCTATGACCTACAGCTTCATGGCTGAGTATATATCCATCCGAAAGAAATGCTTTTGTCCTGCATAGGATATATACAATACTGTTTATATAATAACCCCACACTGGAAGAAACACCTGTCCATCAACAGTATAATGAGCAAATAAATTGTGGTATACAACTATAACAGAATTCTATTCATCAATAAAATAAATAAACTAATGAAACACATAATAATGTAAAAAATCCAATAAACATAATGATGAGTAAAAAGTCAGGTATAAAAATATACATCCCATATATTTCATTTATATGAAACTCAAAAAGAGGTAAAACAGAATAACGGCTCACCTCGGGGCACATACTGAATGCAGTGTGGTGTGGGAGGCTTCCAGGGAGCTAGAAGTGTTCTTTATCTTAACATGCATGTGGTGGAAAAGTTTATATAATCTATAAAACTTTATCAAGATTTTAAAGATCTGTGCACTTTAATATATAAAACATAACTCAGTTATGCAGTTTATTTTTTAGTGTTTCTAACATGCATGCACATTTAATCGATCAGCATTCTCAACATTAATATTGTATATGACCAATTTTTAAATTGCTTGATCTGTGTTCAGCAACTTCTCCTTTCTTTAGAAGGTTCAGCGCATAACTATCATTTTCCAGGGAAGTCTAGTACCCTTCCACAAAGCATACTTGTAAGTGGTGGTTTTTCCCATAGGCCAAAGAAATAAGGGTGTGTCTCTTCATAGCTCTAAGAGCCACAGTGGCTGAAAGTTAAGTTAAGCCAGCGAGTCATTTCTACGAGGTTTAACCTGGACCACCAGTGACAAAGTCAGACAGCTTCAAAACAACCAGTACTCAGTGGAGCAAAAGCTGACGTGAAGAATTTTCCTTCTTCTGCTTAATGAATATGATAGCATTTTCTCCTCCTTCTAATTCTCGCTTTTCACTTCTAAAGTATTCTTTTTATGAATAATTTATTTATTAAGAACAGTGTTAGGATTATAACAAAACTGAAAGGAGATACAGAGATTTCCTGCACACCACCCTGACACACACAAACATAGCCTCCCCCATCATCAATATTCGCCCCCAGAGTGGTACATGTGTTACAACTGATGAACCCACAGTGACACATCATAGTCATCCAAACTCCAGTTTACACTAGTTTACTCATGCTGTGATACATTCTAAGGGTTTGAAAAATTTATAATACCATGTATCTATCATTGTAATATCACACAGAGTATTTTCACTGTCTACATTTTGATGATAGAAAATCATTACACCCTCTGTGCAATTTCTATTCATCTCACCCCCCATCCTACCCACCACTGCTGGCAACTACTGTTCTTTTATGTCTCCACAGATTTGCCTTTTCTAGAATGTCATAGAGTGGGAATCATGCAGTATTTTGGTTTTTTAGATCGGCTTCTTTCCCTTAGAAATATAACTTAAGCTTCCCCTATGTCTTTTCATAACTAATAGCTCATTTCTTTTTAGTCCTGAATAATATTCCACTCTCTGGTTGTACTACAGACGCCTACTGGAGGGCATCGTGGTTCTCTCAAGTTTTGAGAACCATGAATAAAAGTTCCTATTAGCATCTTTGTGCAAGTTTTTGTGTGGACATAAGTTTCCAATGGCTTTGTGTAAAAGCTCTAAAGCTTAATTGCTGGATGGTTTGGTAAGAGAATGTTTAGTTTTGTAAGAAACAGCCAAACCATTTTCCAAAGGGGCTGTGCCATTTTGTATTTACATCTGCAGCATGTAAGAGTTCCTGTCACTCCACTAAGTGATTCTTAGTGGGAGAAAATTTCTATGCATTTTATATCTTCTTAAGCAAACTGTGTCTCCTCTAAAGAATATGTTTCGTCCCTCTTTGTTTTGCTTTTCTAATCATTAAACCATGAACTTCTCTAGTATTGATCACAACTTGTGCACCATGTTTATTTTTATCCTGCAATCATGTCATTTTTTTTCCTCGGAGGGAATCAATGCAATACAAAGATTATAAAGAGGGGACAATTTCACTTTTGTCAAAAACAACATTTAAGAAAAATGCAAAAGAAAATAAAACAACTCAGAAATAAAGCATTAAGGAAGACTACCTGTTTTCCTGATTTTTATAGCTCTGGTGCATTGGACTTGACCATTAACTCAGCAGGGGCCATCTCTGCAGATGGCACATGCTGTTACTCTTCACAACAAACCCTAAACATCCAGAAAGAAGGGCTGATTGCAGCCTAACCCAAAGAAAGAGGCGCATGCACACACATGCAGCACAAACAAAGTCAATCGATACAACCTGGAACTAAAAAGTGTTGTTAGTTTTACTTTTGAAACACAGTCTCAGGATCTTGGTAAATTCTGACCAACCAACACAAAGGCTTGCCAAGGGAGTAAGTAAAACATTTCCTGTCCAGACTCTCATTCTACTCTGAATCTCCCATTAATTCAAGGTCAGATGTCAGGACTCCTTTTTCTCAAACACTATGAACCATAAACAGCCTTGGATGGTTAGAAGGCTTCTGAACATTTTGAAGAATGAGAACACATGGGTGTTTAGTTTTCAAAGCTGGCTCGTACCCTTGCTCACCTTCTATTTTGTTTTGTTTTGTTTCACTTAAGTAGTCTGTGTCTGCCAAACACATTAGTCCACCGAGTCCTTTAGGTTGAACTGTGTGACCTGTGACCCGACTCCACTTTAACACAGACCACTCTCCCGTGTGGAAAGTCCAGACCTGCCTCCAGCTCGCAGCAGATAGACTCGGGCCTCCTCCTGACTCTACGCCTACTACTGTTCATGTGCAAGTTACAAAAGCCAGAGCAAGTCCCAGCCTCCATCAAGGGCAGAGCTCCAATTTAAGAGTAATGGCTGGAGTAGGTGTTATTTGTACCCTGTGTCAAGCTTTGATTGTTCACATCTGGCTGCAAGCTGAATAGGGCTTTAGATTATTCAGAGCAGTTCAGAGAAACTGATGTTAATGGGGATAGGGGATGGGGATGGTGGTTTTGACTTATCTTGTGGTTTTCAGGCAAGTAATGAAGTCACCTTATTAATAAAGAAACATAATCAAGTATGTTCTCTTTAACACAAAGTGATCACGTGGACATATACCCATACATACCAAGGCCATAAATTCCAAAAAATTAGCCAGTTAAAGTATCAAAGAAGAGTAGACATTTTTGCCTGTAAGCTTTTCTGAGAATGGTATTGATTATGACCCAACAAAGAAGTGGCTGCTCACTGGCGTACACGTGCACAGACATGTTAATTTCAGCTATGGTTCCACATGCGATTTCTTAACACCAGGGAAGCAATCACTTTTTAAAATCCTATTTTTACTCTCTTTTTTTTTATTTTCCTTTTCCTTGGCTATTTTGTGTAACATTAACAAAGAGTACATGTTTATGACTCCAATTCTTATACCAAAGGATTAGAATGAGGCCGCAAATAAGAGCAGTGGTGAATCCTGATGGAGAGACTCTGAGATATCCTGGTTACTGCTTTTTTTTGAAAGAAGTCTCCTGGGGTGAAAAGTACACATGACATCAGCTGCTATTCAAATATTTCATCTCATGCACTGCTGCAGAGCTGCATAAAAATGTATGTTGAGTACATACCATCTATGTGACAGAAAAATAGAAATTTGGATTATAATTAGAGATAGCCTAAAAATTTTACTATATGGGAGATTAGACACAGACTTGAAAAATTAGGATAATGTGTGAAATAAAATGTAAAACTATAGGAAAAATTTATTCTCCAATAAACATAAAAATCTGTTCAGGGTTTTCTTTTTTTACCTGTAATATTCCTTGCTACCACTTAGAATACTAATTTAGTAAACTCAGTTAGTCCTAAAGCAACAGATAGTAAAATATACAAAATATACAAAAAAGTGCGAATTGTCCTGTCACTTTTTGACGTAATAGTGTAAATTAATTAGATAAGGAGACAATTAAACATATCTTTTAAAAAAACTACACAGTTGACCATAAAGAAACAATGCAGAAAACATTAGTTTTCAGCTGCCACCTTGAGAGTTGCTCTTTAATTCATCTTTCGGTAGGACCCCCAGCACGTACGAAAACAGTAGGAAAAAGATGTAGATGTTGGTGTTCTGATGCACAAGATTACTTTGAATGTTTGTCTTCCTCTGCAAAGCATCAGCCCTCAGCTAAAACACATAAGATTCCGTTAGTTCAGTGTGTCCTTTATTTCTTTTTTATGAGAAATTATTAAGAGTAAGAATTTTGGAAGAATACTCATGTTTCTGAAATAGAGGTTATTTCTACCTTCAGTGTCTGATTTTTCTAAAGTATAATTCACAGCACTATGGTAAAATTCATCTGTTTGCTGATATTGAAAAGAATTATTTCACTCAAAACAATTAATGTTCAAGGTGACAGTTGAAATAGTCCTTCTTGGGGAGACCAGCATCAGTCATTAGGTGGGGACCTCCCATTCCTGGCATCCTCACATTTCACAGGAGCTAAAGGAGTGTTTTGCAGCTTTGTTTTTAGACTCGTGAGTTGATAAGCCTACAAAATGCACTTTGTAATCTGTTACATTGGAGTGACACAATGGCTCATGCCTTCTGGGGCTCATTCCTTTGTATATATAGTGTCTTCTCTCTATATCTGGGCTGAGCCTGAACTTTCTTTAACCAACAGAATACAGTGGAAGCAATGCTGTCCCTCTTTTAGGACCAGCAGCTTCTGCTTTGCATTTCTGGGAGCCCCAAATTCCACGTAAGAACTAAGACTGCCCTGCTAGAGAGACCAAGTGATAAGGTCATGTGAAGAGAACATGTACTGAAGCAGAGAGCCTGGGATTACTGGGAAAAACCCAATAAACTCAACTGTAAGAGAAAATAGAAGTCCCAGACACACCCTAGTTGAGTCATTATTGAACCACAAACATATCTGAGGCATGTGACTGAAAAATCCATTTGGATCCTGCTATCCCAACATTCCTTTCCATTCCCCTGTGCCATCATGGGAAATTATAAAAGAGTGGTTGTTTTATCTCATTAACTTCTAGAGCAACTTGTTCATAATCAAATATTTTTATTGCCTCATCTGCTTTTGAATTTTAAAAATGAAATAGAATTTATGTTTTGTTGGGAACCACCCTGCTTGGTCTCAAGAGTTTCAACCCCCCATGTCTAAGGTTGAGTGAGAGACCTCTGGACCAGAAGCCACTAAGGAGACAAAGCTTATCTCCCTGGCAGGAGCTTCTGCTCCTTGCCTGGCCCCCATTGCGTGGTCAGTTAGCCAATTATGGGTAAGACCCCTCATGGGAGGGGCCACCTCAGACAGGCATGATCACGTGGGAAGGCCCTAAAGGAAGGACTTGGGGAGCTATGGAAAAAGGGGGTGATCGATCCTCTCCCCTCAGCTTTGACAAAGCCTGAATCCTCATTCTGCCTGCAAGAAGTGTCCTAGTCTCTCAGCTGCCTTGCATCCTCTGCCTGACTTAAACCTGAAACAATGACAAAGGGCAGTGCAGCCCTGAGCTAGGAATGGTGGGCTCCCCTGGGTGATCAGGCCTGAGAAAGGATATGTAAAATCCTGTGAAACCTGCTTTGCTGAGAATGCTCTTAAAAGGCCCAGGCAAGAAATGAGTTTAGTCTCTTAAGTTTTGTAGCTTTTTAGGTGATAGACCCTGACTCAGTGTGAGCCCTAATGGTTCTTTGAATATTATCTATCGTTTGATCCTAACTGCCAGACAATGATTAATAAGCTGTATCTATATTCGTACCCCCCAAAAAACTAATAAAAGCCTGTTCAGGCAGGGGCGTGGGACACTCTCCTCTTGAGAGAGCGGCCAGACTCCCCCGAGGCACCCTCCCCTTGAGAGAGTAGCCATACTGTCCCTTTTCCTCCACAGGACTCGGTAGTTCGTGTGATTTCTCTCGTGTCTCGTCCATCCACAACTCCGTGGATACTGCTGGCCGGTGTCTGCGTATTATGTTTCACAACTAATGATACACAGGGCCCTTTCCAATTTGATGCCCTATTTTTCTCTAGCATTCCCAGCTTCCACATGGTCTTTTAGGTTGAGAGTCACTAAGAAACAGTTCAGTGTAAACTGAGGGACAAGAACTCTTCAATGGATTCAGGTCTTTAAAAGAAAAATGAGTTCATGTGATTATCTGGGGGAGCTTGTTATTTTCTTTCTAAGTAAAGGTACTTTCTCATGTTTCTTTTTTTTTATTGTTGACTTTTAGGCAACAGAGAACAATGTACTGATCCTGAAAATCCCCAAGTGAGACTGGGAGAAAGAAAACCTGAACTCAGCAGAATGCACCCTAATCTAGAACACAGAATTTCCTTGGGTGCCTTTGATCTTCCTCGATGCAGAGTGACCACCTAGATGGTATTTTATTTATTCATTCACCTATTTATTCACTGTGCATTAAACAAACCTGCAAAGTGTTCCACGGTGTGTCAGAAATAGTGTTCTCCTATCCACTTCCTTTTTTTAAACCATTTAGTAAATAGTAAATTTAAAGTAATAAATCCAAACCTAGTCTACTTCTCCTAGATATCTTGAAACCAATTAGATATTTAAAAATCTACCACAGTCAAGACAGTATTTTTATTTGTGTGTTTATTTCAATAGTTAATAAAGACATATCAGATGTAAGAAGCAGAGGCATTAATGGATATGTCTGTACATACGTGAACTTATGACTGAATGCATGATGCGTAATTAAATAGATTATAGGGAGGTTCGATGCAACAAATATATCTTGTATTGAATATTTATTCAGGTTTATCATTAGATAATAACATGGAACCATATTTGGAAGGCTAGAAGAGTGTTAACATAGTTCCAGAATTTTCCAAAGATCAAGAATTTCCCTTGCTCCTTTGAATAACTTACAAATATGCAAAAATAAAATCCTGTCTTGGGATTGAATTTAGCCCCCCAAAATAAAATAATAATGACTCAACCACTTGATCTTAAAAGAAAACTGGAATTTTAGTAGACTTGAAAATAAAGTAAGAAGACCAAAATAAAGCCCCAGTTGTCTGGGACTGGAGGTGGTTGGACAGGTGCCAGAAGTGCTCCTCCCCTTGTAGGTACAGAGCAGTCACTCCCGGGCACTACTCATGCACCCGCTGAGCCTAGGAACGCAAGCAGAGACCACTCAGAGGCTGAGAAGCTTGTCAGCCCCATTCCTACCAAACAGACTCCAGCAGTTCTCATTAGGGTCCATTTTACTGGTTTCTGTAAGAATAAGGTATTAAAGCCAAATATTAAAAATAATACGTAGAAGCAGAAAAATAATTAATGACTGTAAATGTGTTCAATACATGTCACAAAAGTCATAAATGAAAAGCAGAAGAGGTGTGAAATAAATAAATGCATGAAGAAAATTGACTGTATTAGAAAAGTAAACTCACAAATGCACAAAAGATAATAGGAATCTTGGGATGCAAGATTACCTGCAATGTGCATGAAAAGAAAAAAGGGAGTGCAGTGGTAGTTTTTTTTTTTAAGATAGACCCTGAACTGTCTTTGTTCTAGGGATAAAACATTTCAATGGCTGCATAACTAACCACCTAAAGCTTAATTGGTTAAAACAACAATAATGTATTTGTTCACAATTCTGCAATTTGGACTGAATTATTTTTGACATGTTATTAAAGACATAGGGTGGCTCAGTTGTGCCTGGAAGAACTACGTCCGTGATGGTTTACTCACTTATCTGACGAATCAATGCCAGTTTTCTGCTAAGAGCTCAGAGACTGCAGGAGGGCCTTGATCTTCCTCACATGACATCTTCCTCCAGATAGGCTCACCTGTCCTCTGGCCCTCAGTGATTCAAGTCTTTTCCACATTCAAAGTACATTTACTCCTTCCTACAACCCACAAGACTTCATCTTATTAGAGGATAGTCTTAGGCTTGAAGTCCAGATTCTTATCATCTAAGTCAGATCCAGATACAGATGAGGTTCTTCAAGCATGGCTCTTCTTAAAGATCTGTGAGCAAATGAGATAAATTGGGTCTCCCTCATAAACCCAACACACAATTGTAAATCAGAGACAGAGAAATTTTAATTGACAATCTCATTCAAAAATAGGGAATATGTTTTTTTCTTGTCTGGGAAGCTCTTTATCTGCCCTCTGATTCTAATGATATCTTTGTTGGGTAAAGCTATCTTAGCTGTAAACTAAAGGAGTTCATCATCACCAAATCATTATATGAAATATTAAAGGAACTCGTTTAAGAAAAGTAAGATCAAACTTATGAACAATAAAATGGCAATACACATATATCTATCAAAAATGGCAGTAAATACATAACTATCAACAATTGAATCTAAAAAACAAACTAAGCAAACAAGAAGAATAGAGACAGAATCATGGATACAGAGAGGGTTTTGATGATTTGCTGATAGGAGGGGTGTGTAGGGGAATGGGTGTAGAGATGAGGGTATTAAGTACAAATAGGTAGTTACAGAATAGCCAGGGGGATGTAAAATACAGTATAGGAAATGGAGAAGCGAAAGAATTTATAGGTATGACCCATGGACATGAACAATGGTGCGGGGACTGCCTGAGGGAGTGGGGGGGTGCTGGGTGGAGACAGCCAGAGAGAAAAAAATGGGAACAACTTTAATAGTATAATCAATAAAATATAATTAAGAAAACAAAAATAGGGAATATAGAAGGCACATAGTAATCACTGGTTCAAAGAAATTCTGAAATCATTAAAGTATACATAAATATTTCCTTGATTAGGACTCAGTTCTATTGCCTGGAAGAAATTTTCCATGACTATAAACTCTATCCTCTGTGCTGTTGCTCCATTTCTATAATAAATGACCCATATTTACAGATGAGTAGCTTTCTCAACCTATTTTCTGCCAACAGAAAGCTGAGGGCTGAAAAGCCTCTGTTAATTTCGAACTGTGTCTGTCCCTTTTAATCCAAATTGGCAGTGCTTCTGTTAGTATAATTATATTAAAAGGTGTGTAGATTTCCAATGCATCATATTGACATTCATCCTAATACCAGACAAAATAGACAAAAGTTACAACAAGAATATCCTTACAAAAGATTCTCTAATTTTGGCTGTGGGATAATATCCTAAGATTCTTAAAAGTCTTTGTTTTTCCTACCTGAGGAGGTCTATAGAGTATGCTCATAAAATTTGCAGAAAACCCATGGTCCAGCAGAGAATCTAGAAAACATCCTGTTAAAGTTTTTCGAAAGACCTAACAAAGGGTCTTAAGACCTGACCTTAACCCAGATGCTGCATTTTACTGGCAACAGCCCGATTTGATCTTTACCCTCAGGCCATTGATTATTTTGAGAATGATGTGACACTTGGAAAAGCTGAGAATAAAAATGGCTTTATATTTGAATAAAGCAGAGCCTGGCTTCCTGATATTTTAAAGTTTGTTTGGAAACTAAAATTTCCTTCTTAATGAACATCATCACTCCTATCTTTGCTAGAGAGAGGTAAAGAAGCAAGTTGGTATGTTTAACTTTAACATTCTGCCTGTCAATGTAAATTGCCATAGCTAGAGCCAAAGTTTAAGTATTCGTTCCATCATCCATCCTCCTACAGATGGAAGTCTCACTCCTCCTCCAGCCAACAGCAATTTCCTTCCTATTCTCCCACCTACAACAAAAGTCTGCTTGAGGCCCTTCAGAGTTCTGCCTGTCACCTAATCCCAAAACCAGTTAGTGCCACATGATTCTGCTTTTTGTTATACCAATGCTATACTTATAGGCAGCAATTTTTGTTTTTGTTTTCTATTGTTGCCTAAAAAGTCACACCAACATTTAACAGCTTATTTCTTACAATTGTCAGTTGATATGATAGTTTTTTTTTTCTGCTTATCCTAGTGTTGACTGATGGCTAGCCGGTGTAAAATGCCCTCACATGTTAAGACAGACCAAGGATGACTGGCTGTTGGGAGCCTGGTGGAGGTGGTCTGCCTGAGACCTGATGTCTCTCCCTTGGCTAGGTCCCTTAGTTTTCTTCCATGTTACCTCTCATCATCGTTTCTCACATATTACCATGTGTTTAACTTTTTCAAACACGAGGGTCTCGGGATAGTTGGGCTCCTTATATAGGGATTGGTTTCCAAGAGCACAAAGGTAAAAGTTGTAAGGTCATCTTAAAGCTCAGAAATGGCGCAGCATCGCCCTACCTAATTCTATTATTTAAACTTGCAGGGGTGTCTAACCAGCAGTCCCCATGCTGCATGAGGCCCAGGATGGCTATGAAAATGGCCCAACACAAAATCAAAAATTTACTTAAAACGTTTTTTCTTGCTCATCAGTTTTCATTAGTGTTTAGGTATTTAATGTGTGGCCTAAGACAACTCTTCTTCCAGTGTGACCCAGAGATGCCAAAAGGTTGGACACCCAAAGCAAGTCACAAGTCCAGTCCACATTCCTGTGATGGAAGTCAGTA
This sequence comes from Tonatia bakeri, assembly GCA_004024845.1. Taxonomy (NCBI): domain Eukaryota; kingdom Metazoa; phylum Chordata; class Mammalia; order Chiroptera; family Phyllostomidae; genus Tonatia; species Tonatia bakeri. Next base: position 172,165 of record PVIA01003126.1, read on the forward strand.
CTGGGAGGTATAATTCATGGGGACCAAAAAATTAACAATGATTCTTAAAATGTGGCCCCCACGACAGCAGCAGCAGCATGACTCTAAAACTTTTTCCAAACACAAACTCTAGGGCTGCTCCCCAGACCCACTGATCAGAAATTCTGGGGACAAGCCTATAATCAATGTTTATCGAGCCTTCCAGGTGATACTGATGCAGATAAAAGCCCCATAATTCAAGGCCAATATATGTATATTAAATAACATTTGTGAAAAATGTTACATAAAAAATGTTGGAGCATAACCAAATATTTAACTCATAATATGAATTAGTTAACTCAAATTTTTAACATTAGTTATAAAAATCAGGTTTGCTAAAAGCATTCTGTGACTTAGTGTAAATCATAATTTATAATATGAAAATGGCTGAGAATTAATTTACAATTATCCTTGCCTCTACACATAAATACACACACTTCCTTGCTTCTGTTTTTCTTTTCGCCCTTTCGTTGCAATTCTTGTGGTATTTTTTGGTTTTTTTAAATAATATGTTATGATTGAATGTTAACTATTTTGTTATAAACAGTTGTTTACTTCCAAGGATGTGAGCAAGGAGGTGGTCATGATAAACAAGAAAACTAGAACACACAGAGCCATGAACAATTTTTCTGCAAAATTATTTTTAAAAACAACGTGGAATTGAACATTTAAAATAAATATACTGAGTCATTAGGGAACTAGCTTCTTATCCAAGGACATTTGGTAGAGAAAAGATCATCCTTATGTATTGATTATTCTCTGTTCAGTCCACTCAGATGAAACATGTGCTATATCTTCAGGCTGCTCCATAATCTTCCAAAGTATTCGGGTGTTTGCAAAATGAACCTCTCAAAATATTACAACTGGAAATGGCCTATTGAACTCCATTAATTGATTAAATTCTACATGCCATTAAGCAGCACATGTTGAGTCGTCAATAAAAATGAATCATGAGAAGTGGTTGGTTGGGGATGAGAAGGTAAAAATAGAACAGATTCAAGTATTTTACTGGAACTATAAGAAACTCGCAATGCTGACCTCTGTGCAAAAGTTCTAAGATCAAATGATATGTGTAGCCTTCGATAGTTCATTAGAATATTAATGAGAACAGTTGTAGTCATCAAAGTCTTGAGTGTATTGTATTGTATTGTATTGTATTGTATTGTATTGTATTGTGTTATTTTATTTTATTTATTTATCAACCAATGCTTACGGAGCATACGTTCCAAGCACCAGCCATGTCACAGAGTCCCCATATCGGTGCTGTGCTATGGTAGTACCATTATCCACGTTTTACAAATGGAGGAACGAAGTCAAGTAGCCAAGTTGGGATCTGAACTCAGAATGACTTGCTAGAGATTTGTTTTCTATTCACAGTGTAAAATGGATTCTTTACATTCACTTTAGATTATCACTTTGAAAATATTTGTTTATGTACCAATACGGTAAATTTTGAAGATTTTAAAACATTATACTTACAGTTTTGCCATCTGAAATTAAAGTAGAGACTAATATAATTGAGCAGATAATAACTTTCTCTATGCATAGTTATTTACTTTTAAACAGTCTTGAACACTTTCCATCTTATTCAATTCACAAAGTTCTCAAAAGGATTTGTTCCAATTTTACCATAAGAAAAAACAAACAAACAAATGAAAGAAACCCCAAAGCTTAGAAAGGTAAAGCAATGTTGGCAGTTCATACAGCTGGTAGGTGCCATAGCCAAAACTCTCACCAGTATCAAGTGGTAAGTCCCATATTCTTCCTGGAAACCCCAGACATTCTCGAAATCAAGGAATAATTCACAAAGAAAGAGGAGCAATAAGGATTACAGAATTTATAACCAATTTCCTAAGCCTCACTTATATATCTGAACAGCAAAATTACCATGACATATAGCTTTTAAAATATAGAATGAGTTTTTATTTTACTTTAAATAAACCTCAGTTATACTTCTAATATAACTTCTGTTCTTGCATTGTGATCTCTTTCTTTGACTGGGAAAGATAGAGACAGAGGGGATTAGCCCAGAACCTGAGTTGTGGGTGAGCACGTGAGAACCTGAGTGATCTTTCCCAAGTACATCTCAGCAGACAAGTGGTTGATAGTCCTACCTATGATGATGTGACAATGATGTGCTGTTTCTCTCTTTAGAATACTTGGATAGGAACCTAAAGATAGATAACTCCTGGTGGCTTTGCCTCCTGGGTATTTTCATACTTCTAAAAAATACGACCCCATCCCCACTCTGCCTCCCTTCAACATGCTTTCTAAACAGCCATGAAGTGTGAAGAAACTTAGAGAAAAATATAGAAGGAAGAGAGGAGTGCACACAAATAAAAGATTAAGTATTTAGAGAGAACAGACAGCAAAAGGAAAAAGTGAAAGGTCAGGAAACAGTTCAGGTGATTGGTAAGTAAAAACTGGTGGATGGGGTTGGAATAAAGGGCAGGGCTGGAGAAGATTCATATTACATGGTTGCAAAGAGACAGACCTCAGTCCCTATTCTCCTTTAACTCAGTCTACTGTGTATTTGTGTGTCGCTCTATGGTCAGCTTAACTCTTAGCTGGAGCTAAGTGGAGACTTACCACCATTTGTTGTGTAAATCCATGTCTGTAATTTCTGTGACCTGGGCATTCAGGGCATAAATTGTTTCCATTTTTCCCATTTCATGCATCATTTTAGAACTGTGTAATCACTATGTAGAAACTGTGGGTGCCAATTTTGACAAGCAGAAAAACAAGAATCATAAAGCCTGCACTGCCTACATCTGCTACTCTCATTTCCAAACCAGAAGATGGAAGGTAACGAGAACAACTAAAGTTACAACAGTGGGTAATGTGTTCACATAAGTGTCCTGTTTAACTAAGAGACAACTGTGCATAATCCCTTCAGAGAATCAGATTGCGGGTTGGCAGGCCTCTGGAGCCAGGACACCTGCGTGGTAGAGACGCAGGATGCTCTGTGAAGGGTGCCAGCCCTGGCCTTTCCACATCACATGCTAAGCATCTGACTAAGAATGTCAGTTGCTTTTGAGGGCCAGTTGCTTACAGAAAATAACTACGGTTCTGTTGAGATTCTGTTTCTCTCTACTTTTCTCTCTGCATCTGACTGCCCTCTTTCATACTTCACCCTTCCTTGTATGGCCTTTAGGCCAAAGCCTGAGACAATTTATGAATGTTAAATACAGAGGGCATTTATTAATTGATTGGATCCTGAAACATCAGGAGAACTGTATGAGTAACTGATATTGGATGGCACTTCATTGAGATCATTTTACCGAGTCAAATATTCCCAAGCATGTAAAGAATAGGGTCTCTCCTTTGGTTTAAAACCACTACCTCATGTGGTGGGGGTCTTTTCATCTTTCTCTTAGGTCTTAGCAGATGCCTGGCAGAATGAATGAATGGCAGAACTAACAAATTAATTGAAGAACTGTTGGCTAATTTATATAAATGTGACTAGATCTGAACTTTCATTTTTCTTTTATAATTTATCTACTTGAATGACTTTCAGAAATATCTTACTCTTAAGTACTTTCTATCTTCCTTTTTCCTTCCTTCCATTTTCCTTTCTCCCTTCCTTCCTTTCTTCCTTTCTTCCTTCTTCCCTTTTCTTTCTCTTTAATATGGTAGAAGAAGACAGATTCTTAGGTAATGGACTTGGTTTTGACTATGAGAACACAGTAGTTATTTTTTGACAGCACATCAGGCCATTGTACCCTAACTGATATATCCTTTAAAAAATGTGCATCTCCATAAAAGAGAGGGAAATCCTGCCATTTGAGACAACACAGATGAAACTGGAGGGCATTGTGCTCAGTTTAATAAGCCAGGAAGAGAAAGACAAATACTCATCTGTGGGATCTAGAAAGGAAGAAACAAAGGAGGGGGGATAGAGAATGGAAGGGAAGGAGGGAGGGAGAGAGGACAGGAGGGAGGGAGGGAGAGAGGAAGGGAGGGAGGGAGGGACAGAGGAAGGGAGGGAGGGAGGGAGGAAGGGAGGGAGGGAGGAAGGAAGGAAGGAAGGAAGGAAGGAAGGAAGGAAGGAAGGAAGGAAGGAAGTTGAACTCATAGAACAGAGTGTAGAATGGTGGTTGCCAGGAGCTAGGGCATGAGGAAAATGAAGAAGGAATGGTGAAAGGGTACATACTTCCCATTATAAGAATAAGGTCTGAAGATGTAAGCAAAACCTGGCAACTCTGGCTGATAATACTGTATTTTATAATTGAAAGTTGCTAAGAAAGTAAAACAAACATTTTCACCAAAAAAGATAAATATGTGAGTGATGAATGTACTGTTAACCTGATTGTGATAATCTTTTCATAACGTATATGTACATCATATCATCACATTGTGTATCTTAAGTATCTTACAATGTTATTTGTCATGTTTTACAATGTTAACTGTGCCTCAATGAAGCTAAAACAATTTAAGAATAAAATAACAAAAGTTGTGCTTTTCCTTCCTAATGGCAATTTATCTTTTATTCAATTTATCGAACTTCTGGAAAGAGATGATAATATCATACTGATTTTCTGCTTTGGATCTAAAGCAAAATCATAACCAGGAGAGGGTCCTGTACAACTAATCTCCAGAAGTTTTAGAATTTTCCAACTATAACCCAGCCTGAGATAAGAATCCAGACAGAATAATACCACGAAAACTGCTAATGCCAGAATCCATTGCTAAACAGTAACTGGGGGACAAGGTTAGCTAGCCAGTCAGCTGTGCACCAACAAGGTGGGGCTTTTGAATGGTTGGTTGTGTATGGTAAAAGAGCAAAAAATTTGGATTGTAAGAACTGAAACTTGTAATACTGAGTCAGTGTTTTGAATCTCCTGCTTGCCTTCTTTCTGGTACAAAGCAAGGTTTTATTTTACAGTTTTGAATGTGAGATTAATGCTAGGAGATTATATTTTTAATCTCACTAGCTTCTCCTTGGAATGAAGTCCTTCAAGACACACTAATGCAAAAGATATTTCTTTAGAAATACTAGCTATCACAGCAATTATAGCATATTTAGTGATATAGTTAATATTGTTTTGATGTTTTAAATATAGACAGGAAGAAATAAAATCTTTAATGTCTGTGGCACTTTCTATTCTGGGTAAAATTTAATAAATTTGGTATCTGGAATACTAATCAAAATATTCACTACCCATGAAAACAGCAAGTCAGCTATGGAAATGCCTGTATTATTAACTGTGAAAACTGAAACACAGAGGAAAAATATAATCTGTTTTAAATATATTCTAGCATGCAGAGAAGTGGAATGTATTTGGAAAGTTATAACTGGCATATCCTCTTGCTGTTTTCTAGTATGCATGTGTTTATATAGAATTAACATAGTTCCAAGATGAAGAAGATGGGGCACAGAAAGCATTAGCGGTGACCTGATATTCTTGTTGGGAGAGCCTGGAAGAGCGATATCTAAACACAGCATTTTATTTGTATTGCTAGGTGCTAAAGCAATATCTATTTTTAAAAAGTAGATTTTCTCTAAAAAAATGTAAAAGGGTTACAATTAAACTTCTTTACTAGAAAGATGTGTATCATTCCCCACCTTTGAAGCCACAGCATATGTATTTCTCAAAAACACACAAAAAATTATCAAACCCCAAACACGTGCACACACTGAGAAAATTGGATTGCTTCTCTCAACTGAATGAATAGATGCATTTATTGACTGCTGAGTCCTTATTTAAACATAAACATGTGATAAGTGATCATTTTCTTAAAGAAACAAACAAACAAAATCAACAAAAATGGAAGTGGGTTGAATTTAAGACCACCAGACAGATTAGGTCCTACTGTGGCTGTGAACCTTAATTGGGGTTAACTCATTTTTTGATCTTTCTTTGAGACCTGAAACTCCATAATACATTATCACTCACTGATCGACATAGCTATACTTCCACTGTGTCATTTCATTCTATTACCTAATATAGAAATATTAGAGATTTTTTAATTTTATCACAGTTTTTCATTAAAATAAAGATGTGAGAAAAATGTTGGCTCTCTGAAGTTGTCTTGGTTTAAAATTTGTGTGTCCATTCATATACAAAGCACCCAGCAAAGATAACCCCAAAGCTTTGACACCCCATAATACTCTATGATCCACTAATGTTAAGAGTAACCTGCTACATGCCTGTATAATCATTTAAGTGTTCATTTTGTTCATGCTTTGACCTTTTAAATATTTGTAAAGCGTCTTGATGACAGAAACTTTAATCCCTCTGTGGACATCAGGAAATCTGTGCTGTAGATGTGTCTGGCAATTTTCCATTTTCCCTTTTTGAGGTCACTCACTTGTCAGTTTCTTTTTCCTTTTTTCTTTCTTCATCAAAGTTAGGCCATCTAAAACTCTATCCTACTATGCCCAGTCCAACCCTGCAATGAACAAATACTTTTTGAAGTAGTTTACATAAAAGTGCTAGTGGATGCAAGCATTTGCCTGCCAAATTTACATTTTCAAGAAACGCAGAGCTTCCAATGCTGAAAGTAAAGAAATGATGCTTTCATGGAAGAACAGTGCAGCAAATACAATCAGAAGAAAATATTCTGAAAGAGTCCTCCGAAACCTAAAATCTAAGATCATTGAGCCATTAATTCTAAATTAGGTGAGGGTCAGAGTCATGTTACACAATCAAGTTGAGTGTGTTCTTGGTGCTATAAGGAGTAAAAGGGCCAGGTGAACAGTTAGAATCCAGGGTGACATATGACAAAATGTTTGTTCAGAGAATCAGATTATAAATTACTTAACTCTAGAAATTTGACTTATCTGAGGACATAGCTGGTGTGTTTGGACCCAATGGGACTAGGTCTACAAATACTAATCCATTTCTTATTTTTCAAAATTCTGTTACTTGAGGCCACAGTTTTCTGTCAGGCAGTAGTCACAGATATTTAGTCAATAAGTATTGGTTGACTAAATGAACCATTTATACTATCACTACTCTTATTCCACACTTTGTTTCAGATATATGAATATTCTCAATCACACCATTGAGCATGTCCTATATCATATAACAATATTACAGCAGGCCAGTCTACCTCAGTGATTGTTGGGGAGTGGGAGAGAGGGTGAGAGAGATTCATTTAAAAAAAAACAAAGATAACAAAAACAAAACAAACATGCAAACCACAACAATAAAAACAGAGAACACTCCTCATACCCCAAACTGGACTCAGCATGGAACAGGAATATATAAAACCTAGAAGAGTAGAGCTTGTACCATTTTTTAAAATGTGTGCAAAAAATAAATAATTAAAATTCTTTAAAAAAATGTGTGCAAGGTACATGGTTTCTTCTATAGTACATCCTATAGAGCTTTTAGAAAGCCACCCACTACTTTGGCCCAATCAACACCATTTACAAATAAAGGGCACTAAGGCTCCTGCTATTTACAGAGGCAAAAGTTGGACAGTAAAGCAGGCTGCTGCAAAAAAATCAATTTGCATAAAATATGGTGCTGGAGGAGAGCTCTGTGGACACCCTGTACCACCAGAGAAATAAACAAGTGGGTCCTAGGATGAAATAAGCCTGAAACATAGCTGGAAGCTGCAGGCAAAGATGGCAAAACTGAAGCTGCCCTTCTTTAAACACATCATGAGAAGACAGAGTTCTTTGGAAAAAGACAATAGTGCTGGGGAAAATACAAGGCAGCAGGAAAAGAGGAAGGCCAAATATGAGATGGATTCACTTCATCCAAGCAGCCACAGGCATTAGTTTACAGGAGCTGAGTGGAACTGTTGAGGACAGGGCACTGTGGCTGTCACACATTCCCAGAGTCACCAGGAGTAGGAGCTGACTCAAGGGCAGGAAACACAGGGGCTGGGCTGTGGACAGACCTATCTGAATAATCAGAGGGGTTTCTGAAGCTAGGATAGAATCTCACATCTCTGACTTTGACCTAATGTTCTTTCTGGTATATTATACTACTTGTTTATATACCACTGAACTTAGCTCTTTCCTTTTATTTCTTTTTGTTTGTTTGTTTACTTGCTTTTGGTTTGTTAGTATTTTCAAGTCCTAACATGGATAAGCTACAACAGTACATTTCTTTATTTAGTACTTTTATCAGTCTTTATGATTGTCCCTAAAACCTAGTTTATGCCATTACTAACAAGCTTTGGTCAAATGTAGAACAAAATAAATTCACAGAGTTTAGTTGATTTGA
>PVIA01003127.1:0-80364 GCA_004024845.1 Tonatia bakeri
GGGGGATGGGGCAGGGTGGGGTGGGGACTAGGAGGTCCAGGTGGGCCTGAGCAGAGGGTGGCCCTTCCTGTGTCTCCCCTCGCCCTGCTGGTCTCCCTCCCCTCTCTTTGATGCCTCTCACCACAGACTTCAAACAGACTGCCCTCTGCTTCCACCCTCCACCCGCCCGTAATTAGAGCCTCCCGGGCTGCCTCTCGCCCTCACTCCCTTCCCGGCTCTGGATCCAGCTCTGGCTCGCCCTCTCGCCTGTGTCTCCCTACTTTCTCACTCTTTCTCGCTCTCCTCCATCACTCTCCTCTCCGTTCCTGGTTCTGTGGGTCTGCATCTCTCTCTGATGCCCTGCCTGGATGAGGGACGGGCTCCAGACCCATCCCCAGGCCTCCCCATTCTGCCGTTGCCTTCCCCGCTTTCTTTCTGTTCTCAGCCTGACTGGACTGGACTTCTCGGCCTTTGTGGCCCTATTTTCTCTCCGTCTCTCTCTGTCAAGCCCTGTCTCTGTCTCTTTCCTTTTCCTTCTCTCTTCTTCTTACTGTGATCTTCACCCCTCCCCGCCTTGAAGGCTGCCCTTATCTGTGCCCTTCCCACTCAGAACCTGGGACTTGGGCCTCTGCCTGTGCCGGGCCCCTGGTTGAGACTGGCAGTCTGCAGGCAACAAGCTGGGCCAGCTTCAGGCTGTTGCCTCCTCCCTGGCGGGTGCCCTCGGGGCTCTGGGCACAGCCTTGGTGCCTCCCACTCCTCCCTGGACGGCCTTCGGGCCCTTCCCGGGTCTGGTTTTTCTGGCCAGGCTGACCTCCCACTCAGCGGGCCTCCTCTGTGGCCCTGCGGTGGGTGTGCGTATCTGTTCTCTCTCCCCAGAGGAAGGAGGGCTAGCCAGGGGCCTCTCCATGGCTTGATACAGGAAACGGGATCACGAATCCTACAAATCCCTGCCCCTCCAGGCAGTGGGGCTCTGGTGGGACCCTGACCCCAACCAGGGCCCTGGTGTCTCCAGCAGCGTCTACCACTCATCTGTAGGGGTTTCATCTCAGAGAGAAGAGGTTTGACATTCCCTCCCTCCCTACAACAGGTACCTGGTGCCACAGACCCAGGCCCTCTCAGAGAGACTGGCCTGGAGGGACAAACCTGGGGCCATGAGTGGTTCGTAGGTGGAGGGACCCCCTGGGCTGAGAGAGCCGGTTTGAACCCTCCCAGCCCTGATGCTGTGGTTCTGGCGGGGCCTCCCTGGGCCTGCTCCAAGGATGCTGTGAGGAGGGGTGATAATAGAAAAGACATGACTAACCCCCAGGCTGGGCACGATGTTTTCCAGCTGACAGTGCCCTTCCCTGGTCACGTGGGAGCCTCATGACCTCCACCATGGGTGTGGAAGGAGATGACCACATCCTTCTTACAGACGAGGGCACTGAGGCACAGGTGTCCCCAGGTGCTCTCGCAGGGTCCCTCCTGGAGGGGGAGGGGGAGCAGGCTGAGCTGGGGGCTCAGGCTCCAGACAGTGGGGGGCAGGCAGGACACATGTCCCTGGTTGGGGCCTCATGTGCCTCAGGCCTAGGAGGTTCTGGCCAGTTCTAAGTTTGAGGCAAAAAAGCGTGTCCACTGGGTGGATAGGAGTCCTGGAATCAAATGGCTTCAGCAGGGACCCCAGTATTGGATATTTCTGGTTAGGCCCCGGGAGAGGCCAGGCCTCAGGGCTGCTCAAGGGATCAGGCTTCTGATGGGCTAGGGAGGCACCCCTGGCTGGCAGCCCAAGAATGTGTGACTGCATGTGACTGTGTGTGCACACACATGTGTGAAAATGTGTACACAAGCGAGAGTGACTGGGGGTGTGTGCTGTGCGCGCACACTCTGCGTGGGCATGAGGACTCTCAGCCGTGTAGATCAGTGTGTGAGAGCGTGTGGTTCAGTGAGTGCACGTAGTTGAGTGAGATCGTTCTGAAAATGAGTTAGTGAGAGCGATTGTGTCAGAGTGTGAGTGTGTGACTGCGTGTGTATGAACTGACTGGAGTCTCCGATGGTGAGAGGATATCCACACATGCGAATAGAGAGCGGGAGGGAGCAAACAGCTGTGAGGATATGTGTACACACGTGTGCGCACAAGTGTGCTTGAGCATAAGTGTGTGTGCACACCCGGAGTTTTCTCCCCATCTTTAGGGGCTGCTGTGCCTCATCCCTCCCTCCTCTGTCCTTTCCTCCTCTATTCCTCCCCTGCCTCTTCTCCCCTCCCTACTCAGCCGCCCTTTGGGGACCAAGTGTCGGGGCCCCCCATTCCGGAGGCACCCTGGGACACTCTTTCCTCCCTTTGCTGTCAGGAAGGGGGCCCCCGGAGCCCCGATGGGGGTGGTTGGTTCAGACAGAAGGGCGCAGGGCCGAGGTGCGGCGGAGGAGTGGAGGAACGGTGGTCTCCTGGACTCCTTCTCCCGCACGGTCCCGAGTGCCCAGTGTGGGAACAGGGTGGAGAGGGGGTGGCTGTTCAGCGTCAGTCCCTTGGTCCCTGGTGCGCGTGACTCTGCCAGGTCAGGAGGAGGCTCCAGTGGCCTGGGCTCTGCCCTGTGGCCTGGGCCTCGCTGGCTCCGTCTCTCCGGGCCTTAGCTCCCCGCCTGTGAAGCCTTCTCCCCTTGGTTCTAACATCTGGCTCGCTGGGTCTCACCCTCTCCCCTGCCCCAGGAACTGTGGCTTGTTTCCCCAGCTCTGCCAACTTGGCAGGGCCTCCAGTCTGAGGTTCTTGGCCAGGGAGAAGCCTGGAGGAGTGAGGGAATTTTTTTACCTTTAGAAACTGGAGGATTTGGGCTGAGGGCGGTGTGCCTGCCCCAGACGGACTTGTCTGGGCACACCTCTGCTGCAGGGGGGGACAGGTCCTCCAGCCACCCTGCCCTGGGGGTGGCCCTCCGAGCAAAACATGTGGTGCTTGCTCTGGGGAGCCCTAATCTGAGGGGGGAGGAGCGGCCCTGGCTCGGGGACCCCTCAGTCTGGGGGGAGAGATGAGACATAACGAAAACCGAGATGGCTGGGTTCACACGGCAACATAAGGACAATCCCAGCCAGACAGAACCACGAGGTCCGCAGCTCTCACTGAGGCTGGGCTGGGCTCAAAATAGCCGCTCAGTTCTTTGAATATATGAAAGAAAGAAAAGAGGAAGAAGGAGGGGGAGGAGAAAAAGGAGAGGAAGAGGAAGAGGAAGAAGGAGAAGAAGAAAGCATGGAGGGAGAGAGGGAAGCAGGGTGGAGGAAGGACCCCAGAGCTGGAGGGGACAGCCCCCTAAAGCCTACCAACATGCAAGGGAACCCCTCCCCCAAAATTCTGGATGCTGGAGGCCTCTGGCATCTATCTGACCGTCTCTCTGGGAGCCTGGATCCAAGCCCCTGTGAGAGTCCCTGCTTAGTTCTCTCTTTCTGCCTCAGTCTCCCACCAATATTTTGGGGAGACTCTCTTGCCTGAAGGGCTGTGAAGGGACTCCTTCCCTGCCCCTCCTTGGAGAGCTTACTGAGCTTTTGAGGAGGAGGCAGGGTCCTCAGCAGTGTGTATGTGTATGTGGGGGGGCAGCCAGGGCCCCCCACCTTTCAGCATCTGTCTCCTTCCTTCCCCCCGCAGATCTGGGAAACTCTGACCTCCTGGGCTGCCTGCTCCCTGATTCCATCCCAGGATCCTCAGCGCAGGGAGGGGTGTGCAGCAGGGTGGATGACAGTGGGGAGAGCCACCAGATCGCCCCTGCATCTGACCCCAGGCCCCAGGCGCCGCATTAGGAGATGTTGTGGAGGCCCTGGGGGTGTCTGGGACCCTCCCATTCCCTCTCTCAAAAGCCAGGCCCAGAGAACCCCAGAGCTGAGTGAGCAGGTGGATGGAATCAGTATCCAGGCTACTCCCTCTTGGATGGTTTGAGCATCTCGACCTGCTGTGCCTCCCTGTGCCCTGCTCTGTGCGCTGGGCCTTGTCTTAGAATCAAATGTGGGGGGTGGGGTGGGATCTAGGGGGCGGGCCCCCACACCAGAGGCTGGTTCTCCCCCATTTGTGTCTTCATCTGACTGGTTCCAGCTTTAAGGAAGAGGGAGGTGGTGGGTGTGACCAAGGATAGACGATCTAGAATTGAATCCTGATGGTAGATCGGCTCGTGGAAGATCAAGGCTCTGGGAGGCTGAGAGTGGGCTGGCCCTCTGCGGGGTGTTGAAAACGCCATCTGACCCAAGTGAGCACGTGCAGCAATTGCTCCAATAGCTGCGTTTGCAATTGATTGACACGGCACACCTCCGACAGGCACTGCCTGGGTTTGTGAGCACTTCACAGTGCACCATGCACACACCTGACCCCATTCTGAGACCCCCGCAACCCTGGGGTGTCGGCAGGAGTGCGGAGAAGTGTTTCTCCACTTCGGAGGTGAGGAAATGGATGAGAGCACCTGTGGTTCAGGAACCGTGCCAGGCTCTGGGATCTCAAGACCCTCTTTCTCACTTTGTCTGATTGTTAATCACGCTCGGGAAATAGTTTGGTTTGGTCCTCGGAGCCAGGAACGCCATGGGTCCCTCGTGGGTAGGCTGTGTGTCTGGTTCAGACCAGGGGACAGGGCCAGCGAGGAGTGGATGGGACCATCTCAGGCTGAGTACAGGCCCCTCCCCATCCTAACACAGCCATCGGTCCCTCAGGGATGGGGCCACAGCGGCCTCCGGATGCAAGCTCCTTCTGAGAAAGTCCTGCGTGGTGGCTGCCCTCTCTCCTCCAGGAGCAGAGAGTCTGGCAGCCCCAGTCAGCATGTTGTGGGGTGCGCCCTGGCTCTGGGGCCTACTGAGGGCGGCATTCTGAGAGGCATGGGGTCCTGGACTAGCTGCAGGTGGAGCTGCCCCTCCGTGGGTGGATGGGAGATGGGAACGGGAGCTCTGGTACCATTGCACCCTGGGAGCTGAGTGGCAGTGTGCCCCCTGCTGGCGGCTGGCCAGGCTGCTCCAGAGCCCATTTTTCTCTGAGTGACAGCCAGCCTTCTCCCCACTCTGACCCTTGACAAGAGACCCCTTCCCTCCACGCCCATCCAACAACCCAGCCACCTCAACTCACCATCTGAGACCTCTCCCTCCATCTCCTTCCTCCCTGCTCTGTACTGAGCTCCTACTGTTGCCGGACGCCTGCCGGGTACTTTACCCAGGCGATCTCCTCGGATCTGCCTGAGAGCAGCACCATTATCCCCATTTTAGAGATGAGGAGCTGGGCCCAGGAAGCTAGAGTGATTTCACAGCACCATGGGAAGTACATAAGGTGATGATCCCCTCCGCCTTCCTAAAAGGGACCCACAGTTACTGGGGTAACTCTGTGCTGGGAAAAGGAAAATACTCCAATGTTTTGAGGACTAGTGGACACGGACTCTAAGTTGACTTCGATAGCCCAGGACTTGAAGTGATATGGCCCCTCCGTTACGTATGGATGTGAGGTAATCAGTGCGATTCTGGCCCAGGTCTGGCTTACCATGGATCAGTGGGTCCACTGACTCCCCACTGTCCACTTCAGTGGGCCCTGCGTGGCTATATATTCTTATTTTTTCAAAGGCTTTATTTACTTATTTTCAGAGAGGGGGAAGGGAAAGGGAAAGGGAAAGAAAGGGAGAGAAAAATCAATGTGTGGTTCCCTCTCCCCCCACTGGGGACCCGGCCTATAGCCCAAGCATCGGCCCTGACTGGGAATCGAACCCATAACCCCTTGGTTCATAGGCTGATGCTCAATCCACTGAGCCACACCAGCCAGGGCCCTGCATGGATACTTTCTGTGGCCATTCTTAGAAGTTGGCGAGTCTTCCACACTGGTGTCTTGGCCTGTGAGGTGAGAGCTATCGTAGCGGAACAACAAACAGGGGCCTCTGGAGCTGCCCCCCTCTTCCTGCCAAGGTCACAGGTGATCAACTGTGTACATCACATCCCGGGGACAGTGGCAGAAATAAATGTCAAGTCAACTACTTTGGAGGCGTTGGTAAGCAGCTGAGATTACCACCGTCACACAGTTAGGGGTCTGGCAGAGGTGGGACCCAGTCTGTCAGGCTCCTAGAAGGGTACAGGCAGAGGGGGTGCCACAGAGGGAGCTTGGGAAGAGCTGGGAATGCCTCGCTGAGGAGCCTCAGCCTGATTTTGTAGGTGAAGGGTTTTCAAATGGGAAGGCTACAGAGGAAGAGCAGGGAGCCAGACTGCCTGGGTCTAAATCCTATCCTGAACACTTAGCTGTGTGACCTGGGGTAAGTTGCTTAACCTCTCTGTGCTCATGTTACCATCTGTAAAAAGGGAATGGTAGGGAATAGTGCCTACCGCAGAGACCTGCTATTCAGATTGAGTTAATGAGCCTAAGGCACTTGGGGCACCGCAGTGCATGACACGCCCTAAACACTTTGTGTCCTCGTCCTCGTTGCTGCTGGTGGCTCTTAACCAGACCCCTCTCTTCTCCCTCTTTAATCCACCCCCATTCTCTCTTTGAGGAATGAGAGGTGCTACCTTGAGTAACTGAGCCTGTGGCCTACACTGGGTGGAGCCCCCAGACCCCGCACCCTGCAAGCTGCCCAAAGCCCCTGCCCATCTTTTGTTGTGTCTGGTAGGTGCCTGGTGGGCACAAGATACATCTGAGTCGCGTGGGAAAAGGAAGGCACAAGGGAAGAGCCTGAAGTGACCTGAAACAGCCTTTGTAGTGGATGGACATGGCTCCTGGGGGTGCAGAGGGGGCCTGAAGGGCACTGCCTCCTGTCCAGGCTGCGGGGCCGGTGGGTGGGTTGTGGCCAGCTTCTGGCAGGAGGGCAGGAGTAGCTGGCCTGAGGAGGGAGGGGTAGGTAGGGAGAGGCGGGGTACAGGGGGGAGTGGAATGAGGGGTGGGTGGGAGGGGACCGAAACCCACCCAGGGCGGGGGCTGAGGGCAGGCCTGTGGGCAGAAGAGGCCTCGCAGACAGGGAGGTAGAGACAGTGCCGCCGTTCAGGTGGGGGATGAAAGTGTCTGCAGAGGCGCCCATGCCACCTGTCGTGTCCCCTAATCCCCGATGGCTCCTCCAGGGGCTGGGGCACTCTCGCCAGAACTCCATGGCTCCCTGGCCTGCCCCCTCTCACCTCTCAGGAGCATGCCCCATGCACAGCCACCGGAGCCAGGAACGGAGCTGTGGGCAAGGGGCCCACGGAGCCCATGGGCTGAGGGGCCAGGCCACTGGGTGAGCCGGGATGGAGGGGGGTCCCGAGGCTTGAGAAACACGTGGCTACTCCTGATGGTGGGTGGGGTGGGGGTTGGGGAGGCCGACCTCCTCAGTTGTTGGAGAAGGGGGCTGTCTCCTGGTGGGAGTTTAGAGAAAAGTAGTCCGGCCCTTCTCCACCCCTTTTCTCTCTCGGCCCCTCTCCCTCCTCCTTCTCTCCTCCTGCCTTTTATTCTTTTTCTAGCACTGGGTACTAGCCTGACAAGTAGTAGGAAGTCAATAATGATTTGAGTTCATGAGCAGAGCTGAGAATGTGAATTCTATGGTTTCTGTTAATGACCCAATGCCAGGACCCAGTTCCTTGGCAGGATTGGTGATAGGGCTGCGGGGACGGGGGAGCATTGAGACACAATGTGAGGGGAACTCCAGTTTGGGTCCCAGGGAGGCCCTGGCTGGTGGGGCTCAGTTGGCTGGGCATCAGCCTGCAGAGCGAATAGGTTGCTGGTTGATTCCTGGTGAAGACACGTGCCTGTGGGTGTGTATGTCCCTGGTCTGCCTGTCAGTCGGGGCACGAGTTGGTTGGGGGGTGTAAGAGGCAGCCAGTTGATGTTTCCCTCTCACATCGATGTTTCTGTCTCTCTCCCTCTCGCTTTCGCGCTCTCTAAAATAAATTTAAAAAAAAAAAAAAAAAGACCCGGCGAGGATAAGCCACTTGTTGGGGTGGTGAAATCACGGCCTGATGACCCGGTGTATTTTTTCACACACATTAACACAGACACTATGAACTACTGCTATGCCTGAGATGATCTGCCAGGCCACTGATGGGAAGCCGTCCCGGACGGACCGTCCACTGCTGTCCGTGCGCCGCTGTGTCTCATGGTTTAAGCCTGTCCTGGTCTCAGCCCACACTCCCCTCCTGAGGCTCCCACCACAGTGCTCCTGTCAGCCTCACTGTCACCGTGGCTTTGTCAGAGCTCCTTGCGACCCATGCGTCCTGAGGGAAGTGACTGCTCTGCGGCAGACTCGGTCCCAGTGAGGCACCGACGTGGGCAGAACCGCTGTGCTGGGTCTTTCCCGGGAGCATCTACTCCCAAATCCCAGAGATGCCACCTCTGCCCCAACCTTTGGCCTTTTCCGAACTGGGAGAGAAGGGAGAGCCCAGGAATTGAATGGAAGCAGGATGACTCCAAGGCCTGGGCACACTACCTCCCCTTTACCCTCTGGTCTCCTCCTGCGTGATGTCTTCGGGACTTTAATTTGCCTGTTGTTTGAGGTTAACCACCTTCCTTAATGAGGCTAGGGAAGGACGGGGAAGGTGGGACGAGAAACCCCTGCAGGGGCGGAGGGTGCAATGGCTTCTCTGGGAGGCCCCTGGGTGGGCACGCAGGGTGGTGACAGCCAACGCACCATCTCGTCCTCCCGGTAGGACCCACAGGAGAACAGCATGGTTCTCATCGGGTGGGGTGGGGGAGGAGGCCTCCTAACCCATGTCCCTCTCCCTCCTGGAAGCTCTGATCAGCCAGTTTCAAGATAGCAAACTGGAATGACAGCAGGAAGATTCAAGGGCAGACCTCAGGGACGACTTCCCAGCAAACCCAGGGCAGCGGAGGGGCTGGGGGAAGATTCTGAGGGTATGGGAATGGACCTGGGTGGGAATCTCGAGACCAGTCATGCAGTGAGTCCTCAGACTCTGCTGCGAGTTCTGGTGAGGATCGCAGAGGCTGAGAGAGTCTGAGAGGCTGCTTCTCAGCCTGCAGCCAGCCAGAGGGGTGCTGGAGTCGGTCCCCTCATTCAAGTCTATATGTCCAGGAGAGAGTGTGTGTGTGTGTGTGTGTGTGTGTGTGTGTGTGTGTGTGTGAGCATGTCTGAGGGAGGAGGGAGCTGCCTCCTCCATCGGACTGGGGGCTCCAGCGGCAGCACTGTGTCTTTGCATAAACCAGAGGGCTCCGGGAGGGCCTCAGTGCTCCGTTCCTGCCTACAGAGGGCCCCAGGCCCGGAGCCACCCCCTTGCCCTCCGCCTTCTCTGTTCTCTGTCTAGGCTTTCCCTCTCTCCCACACCCCTCCCTCCCTCCCGAACGCACGCACCACCAGGAGGCTCCCTTTGAAGTCTTGCTGAGTCGTGTTGCTCTTATGACAGAGTCAACAGGTGGCCGCAGAGCCAGGGGCTGGGGCCCCGGTAATGAGGCTCTTCCGGGGGAGGGGGCCTGAGTGGGGCTCCCATCAGATAAGCAGCCCTTTGCTGCCTTCCCACTTGCTATGTTAATGAGGGACGAAGCGGAGAGACAGGTGGATCCAGGCCAGGCTGAGCACGGCCACCTGCTGCCCCATCCCAGATGAGATGGGTTGGGTGGCTGTGTGACCTCCAGGGTCCCACCAGGTCCCACGTCCAAGAAAGTCTTTAGACCATTCCTCCCACCGCCAACTGAAGGCAGGAACCATGGCTGCCTCTCTCACTCCATGCAGAACCTGGTGTTGCTGTTAGGGAAAGGATTTAGATCAGACACCAGGAGGAACTTCCCGGGTCACAGGGGTATATGACATTAAACATGGTTGAGGGGACCTGGACCGTGTGGAGTCAGGGAATGACTCTCCCGCTCTAGGTTTTGGAGGGTCACCCTGCTGGTGTGGCACTGGGCAGTGTAGGGGCTGGACGGGCAGTGGACAGAAGAGGGAGGAAGGAGGCTCAAGAGTTAGCACAAACAGCCCTGGCTGGTGTGGTTCAGTGGACTGAGTGCTGGCCTGCTGAAAGGCCGCCGGTTCAGTTCCCAGTCAGGGCACATGCCTGGGTTGCAGGCCAGGTCCCCAGCTGGAGACCTGCAAGAGGTAGCTGATCGATGTTCCTCTTGCACATTGACGTTTCTCTCCCTCTCTTTCTCCCTCCCTTTCCCTCTCTCTGCAAATAAATTAAAATAAAATCTTGAAAAAAAGTTAGCACAAACAAGATCTGAGGTTCATACATAAGCAGGAAAAGAAATACGGCTGGTCTCCTTCTGGTTCATCTGCCTCTTCCAGGCAGACTTCTCAGCCATACAAAAACGCTGGGAAAGGCCAACAGTGTTCCGCTCGGGCCTGGCTCCTTCAGTGGTGACTGGGAGAGGGGTACCGTCCAGCTACTGGTGAGTCGTACCAACAACCTTAATGGAAACGTCAGACGGCTCTGCCAGCCCTTCAGGAGTGCTTCCAGACTCCCACCTCCAGACCCACGGCTCCATCACATCACTGTCACTGGGAGGCTGGCTCAGGAGTATGAGTCTCCAAATCCTAGTATCTCCACTTGCTTACTGTACAGTCTTGGACAAATGGCTGCCTCAGTTTCCCCATCGATAAAATGAGGATAATAATTATAGTATCCCTACCATTGAGGAAAAGGATGTGATAATTTCTGTAAAGCTCTTAACACAGGGTCTGGCCCTCACTGGATGCTGGTGACTCCTCCAAAGATCCCTTTCAAATGCACATTTTCACAGCTCTCCTTTTGGAAGTTCTTTCTGCTGTCTGCCCTCCATCCTACCTCCGACTGTGACAGTGTCACTTTCCCAGCCTATGTGGGGAAGTGGGCTAGGTAGGCGTGTTGGTCCTTTCTGGCCTCAGTTTCTCCCTTCTTAAATGCTACCTCCCTACTTTCCCCTCTTCGTGCCCCCCCACCCCTCCCACCAAGCCTGCATGGTGAGATAATGTCTAAGAGATACTTGGAGTTCCTCGGAGGAAGAGGCCAGACAGTGAGTGACCAGAGGTGATTATCTGGCGTGACTAAAGCAGTGGTTTCCCTGCCCCCAGCCCAGGCAGAAGGGAGGGGGACATCTGAGGTCACGTTCCAGAAGGATCTTCCCAAGAAGGGCTGGACCTGGGGAAGCCTAACTTAGGGTGGAGGGGAGGGAAGAAGCCGGAACTCTGTTTCAGGTATATTTTCTCAGAAAAGAAAAGCCACCACCAACAAGAACTCATCCTGTTTCGGAAAAGCTTTGAGGCCAGGCGCTGGCCGAGATGGTCTCCCCGGCCTCTGGGCTCCATTTTCCCCTTGCACAGCCAGGCCGTCTCCAGCTGTCGTCTGCCCCCTCTATGGACACTCCTGTCTACACTTGCCCTTGGCCTCCTCCCCCCACACCCACCTCTCAGCCTGGACCTAGCTCCCTCCTAGAATTTCCTTCCCTTCCCACCTCCTTCCCTGAGGTCCCCACTATGGCGGCCCAGGTCCAGATGCCCCTGGAGAGCGGGAGTTCCCAGCAGGTGGGAGACCCAGTCTCTGCCTCCCTCTGCATCTACTCTGCCTGTTCTGCCCCCCAGAGTCCTGCAGGGCACCGGAGAGCTGCCCGATGTGGATGGGGCAGGGCGCTGGCCTCTCCTCTCGGCTCCCCCAGCCTCCTCTCCCCAGGAGTGAGGCAGCCTGGGGAAGACATGCAGTTCCTGCTCCCGCCTCTGGGTGCTGCCCGACGGCTGTGGTTGGTCCCTCCCCTGAAAGGCCCTCCCACCTGGCAGGTACTCACCTTCACTTGAACCCTCCTCCTGCCCCCCAAAAGCGGCCATCTTCATTTAAAAAAAGAGAAGCAGCCACTAACGCTAGAGATGTTCACAAACGTCATCTCACCCGATCCCAGTTTTTAGTATTGCCGACGCCCGTTTTGCACAGGGGAAAACCGAGGCACAGAGGGGCCGAGCGGCTCGCTGAGGGGAGCCCACGGGGGGAGGAATCCTGACAAAACCTTGGGAAGGCAAGAATGAGCCTGTGGAGTGGGAGTCACCTCCGGCACCTGGATGTGGGAAGCGGGGACTCTGGCCTGGTCTGGTCTCTCGGTACCAAGAAGGGGAGAAAGAGGCAGGAGGGCCTGCCGTAGGGCATGGAGCCCGGCGTGGGCTTCCAGTCCAGCCTCTGCTGTGGTCTCACTGTGAGACCCTGGACGAGGCTCCTCTCAGCCCTCCTTTATACTCGTTAGACTTTCCATCCACGGGTGTGCCCGGAAGATCTTCAGGACATTTGGAACAACAGTTAAGGACAGTGCTGGGTGAGGTCCCCTCCCCTCCTATGCTCAGTGTCAGGGTCTCAGCTCTCTCCTGTCACTCAGGGTCCCACCCAGCCCCTCTCCTGGAGCTGTGTGAGAGAGGAAGGGAAGAGGAAGGAGGTCCTGTCCTCACAGGCCTTGGAAGGAAGTGGAGGGAGGGAGCCTGAGGGAAGGTCTGGTCTGCAGTGTGCTGCATCATGGAGGGGCTCCCTCCTCCCCCCTGGACCTCCTGCTCCCTCCCACAAACCGTTTCCAGCGTTGTCTGAGCAGGGCTTGCGGGAAGTGGGCAGCAGCATTGAGGGTGGGACTGAGTATGCGCTGCCTGGTGTGAGGGTGTCAGCAAGAGTTTGCTGAGTTGAGAGGCTTTAGGTTTGTGTGTGTATGCACACATATGTGTGGATGCTGTACCCCAGCTGGGCTATTTCCAGGCTTTCTATGATCGACTGATTGATTTGAGAGAGAGAGAGAGGGGAAGGGAGAGAGAAACACTGATGTGTTATTTCACTTATTTATGTATTCATGGGTTGCTGCTTGTGTGTGCCTTGACCGGGGATCGAACCCACAACCTTGGCATATTGGAATGGCCCTCTAACCGACTGAGCTGCTCATCAGGGCCAGGCCTTCTTCACTGTAGATTCCCAATACTCTGTGAAGTCCCTCCCCACTCTGCACACTCCACTGAGACACTCACTGGTCTCCAGTCTCCCCTCCACAGGCTATGTGTGGCAGCCTGAGTTGGGCCTGTGGCAGTGCACAGGGACAGCTGAGGCACGGTGTCTCCCACTGCACCAGGTCCCCTGGGGCAGACAGCAGTCTCTTCTCTAATGGCCCTGCCTGGCTGGAGTAGGTGCTCTGCGAATATTCATAGTGGAGCTGAGGCTGGTGGGAGCTCAGCATGGGGAGGGGCAGCCCTCCCTTTGGGGCACCTTCCCTCTCTCTGCCTGAGTTTAGAAATCACCAGCGTGCTACACGCTCATAACACAGACTTTCTGCAAACGATACAGAAATCTACAGAACACCAAGTGCCCCAGAAGCCCAGCCCTCCATCCAGTCACTATGGTTGACATTGTGTGCTTCCTTCCAGACTTTTCTCAGCATTAAAAAATTTTTTCAGCCTTGGCTGGTGTGGCTCAGTGGATTGAGTGCTGGCCTGAGAACCAAGGGGTCGCCGCTTCGATTCCCATTCAGGACGTATGTCTGGGTTGTGGGCCAGGTTCCCAACGCAGGGCTCACGAGAGGTAACCACACACTGATGTTTCTCTCCCTCTATTTCTGTCTCCCTTCCCCTCTCTAAACAAACAAACAAACAAACAAAATCTTAAAAAAAAATTTTTCACCATGCATGGGACTTAACTAACAAATAGTCATAGAATAATCAGTTCCTGGACTTGTTTTTGCCTCCTTCCCCATCGTGTAAACAGAGGGACCCCGTGGTTGAGGGCAGCAGAGTCCCTACCCTCCATGTGGCCGCACTCTGACTTGCTGCATTCTTCCGTCAGTGGCATCTGGGCGGCCTCCAGTCTCACACCCTCACCGGCACCAGAGAACCGGGATGCTTGTCCGCGCACCTCTGTGTGCGTAGGGGCACGCTCTGTGGAACAGGCCCTTGGACTCGGGACAGCTGCACCAGCGTGCGTGTGCGTTAAGCCTCCCGATGGAGGCTGCCCGAGTCGGGGCACAGTTGTCAGCCTCTCGGGGAGGGCATCCCGTCCTCCCCATTCAGGATGTCCTTCTGCAGATCTGACCCAGATCCGCTCGGGTGGAAGTTGAGCTGTTCCCTCCCCAACCCCCTGGGCAGAGTCTTCTTCTTTGGGTGGCACTCAGCTGGCTAGGTGGTCTGGGGAAGGCTGCCCTCTGTATAGAATGGTGTGTGTGTGCCTGGAGGTAGGGGAGCATTCCTCTTCTCTCCTTGTTGGGAGCTTCTCGCAGAAAAGGGGAGAGAGATCCCCAAAGCTCTGGGTGATCAGACTGGCATGTTCTATGAGAGCTGGGGGTCGTGGTCCCAGGAGGTGCCTTCCTGCCACCCAGGTCCTACTGTCTGGGAAGTTCATGGAAGTTGTCTCCAGACTTGACATTTCAAAGCATTTCCCAGATACATACAAAGTTTTGGGAGGTGAGTTGGTGATTGTCTCTTCTACAGTGGGGGTCGGGCGTGGAGGCAGAGCATGGGAGGAAACTGAGGTGCCCTTGTTTCCTTAGCTGCCTCTGGCAGTAGCTCCGACCCCTGCCACTCTAGTCCGGCTGGAAGACTATTCGGAGTCACTGTGTGTGTGTGTGTGTGTGTGTGTGTGTGTCTCCACACTCATGGGGCAGCCCAGAATGCCCGGGTCCTTGGGACTAACGGCAACAAAGGAGTCAGTATTAACCCTTCATGGGTGAACCTGCTTGTGGGCTTGTGGGCTTGTGGGTTCTCTGCCAAAACCCATCCGATACATCCAATCAAAGGCACA
This sequence comes from Tonatia bakeri, assembly GCA_004024845.1. NCBI lineage: Eukaryota > Metazoa > Chordata > Mammalia > Chiroptera > Phyllostomidae > Tonatia > Tonatia bakeri. The sequence continues at coordinate 14,575 of PVIA01003127.1, forward strand.
ACCTTCAGGGCGACGCGGCACCTCATTCCTCTTTACCTTTGTGCTCTGAGTGCCCATCCATACGGCAAACCCTCACTGGCACGCCCAGGTCCCAAGACCTGCAGTCTCCTGTATGCAGTGTGTGAGTGTGTCCGGGAACACACAAGAGACGAAGCTCACACAATGTGACAAGTGCTCTGATTGGAGGAGCAGCAGCAGGAGAAATCTACACGAGACTGGCTCATGTGCTGTTACCTCATTACCCCTAATTGACTTTGCTCCTGGCCCTCTAACAAGCCAGGGGAAGTCCCAGGCACAAGGAGCAAATCCTGGGTGATTTCTACCAGGAACTGGAAGGCTGGATTCTAACTCGGGACTCTCTGAGTGCAAAGCTGTTGCTCCTTGCAGCGTTCTGCCACAGACAACAGCACTGGTATCTGGGGAGGGTCAGACCAAGGATGCTTGGTATACATTCGGTGCATGGATAAGTGGGAGACTGAACGCCTGAATACCCTGTGTTGCAGCTGTCCAGTCATGTATGGCTTTTCCTTGAGTCTGTGAGCATTTCTTGATGGCATAGAATATGCCTCACTCGTGTCTGGAGTCCCACTCAGGAGCAGAAGAGGGGCCTGGTGAATGAGTGAATGAATGAATGAGTGAGTGAATGAGTGAATGAATGAATGATGGCGCCATCGATAAGGTCTGCTTTAGCAATGTTTCCTCATGTTCCACTCTGGAACATCTCGTCAGAAGGTCAGACTACTGGGCTACAGGACCCTTCGCCTCCAGCACCGTTAGGAAAACCACTCTCCCTGGACTGAGCGTGGACATGAGGAGGTGGGGAGAAGCCTGGCCCGTCCTGAGAGCTGGGGGTGGGCGGCTGGGCAGGCTGCCTCAGGTCATTGTGTCCATCCTCCAGTCTCCACGCCAGCCCTCGCTCCAATGTGGCCCCTCAGACAGGCAAGCAGGAACCCTTCTGAACTGACCAGCATCCAGCACAGGCGCTCAACATTTAGTGTGCTTGCAACAAATGTTAACGAGGGCATGTCAATTCCTGGCTGGTGCGGCTCAGTGGACTGAGTGTCGGCCTGCAAACCAAAGGGTTGCCGGTTCGATTCCCAGTCCGGGCACATGCCTGGCTTCAGGCCAGGTCCCCAGTGGGGGGCACATGAGAGGCAACCACACATTGATGTTTCTCTCCCTCTCTTTCTCCCTCCCTTCCCTTCTATTTAAAAATAAATAAATAAAATCTTTAAAAAATAAAATATTTTTAAAAAGAGGGATTGAGTTTTGATTCTAGGGAAGAAGATCCTAGAGCCATGGAAATCTCGGGACCTTGAGCTTGGCTCATTAGAGCCCGCCTCATGTCTTCCGAGACCTACTCTGCACCAGCACCACAGTGGGTCGGGGGTGGTGGGGGTGGGGGGTGGGGGGACTAAGCGGCTCAGCCCAGAGCTGGGAGAAGGACCCAGATAACAGTGAGAATGTTTAAACGAAAGAGCTGGGCTTGTCATGTCCCCTGGGCCAATTTTGGGACTTAAGTTCACCTGTGGCCACCAGGGCCCCTTCTCTGGGTCTCCACTAAATCTCTGTTGTTGCAAAGCGTACTCTTACAGAGGTCGTGCTAAGGGCTGGGCCTTTTCTTAGGTCTGACATAGCCTAGGGGCCCAGGAAGCAGGAGGGATCCACGGGGATAGTGGGACACTGCCCCCATCCTGTGTGGACCCCCATATAGTGAGGAAGGAGGGGATGGTGAGGGCAGTCTGTCACATCCTCAGGTGGTAGGTACCTCCTGGGCTCATCCCATCTGACAGTCACTCTCTCCTCTTCTCCGAAGAGAATTCCTCACTCCTCCCTTACAGTCACCCAGTTCTCCTGCTGGGAAAGTTCTTGATAGCTAACCTCCAGCTTTACTGCTTACAAGCAGGACATCTTCCCTCGCAGACTGGGAAGGGGAAAAATCTGACCCTGTTCTTGTCTTGCTTCTGAAGTTTATTAAAAATGCCCCCACCAGGCCCTGGCTGGCGTAGCTCAGTGGATTGAGTGCGGGCTGCGAACCAGGCATCGCAGGTTCGATTCCTAGTCAGGGCACATGCCTAGGTTGCAGGCCATGTCCCCCAGCAACCGCACATTGATGTTTCTCTCTCTCCCTCTCCCTTCCCTCTCTAAAAATAAATAAATAAAATCTTAAAAATGCCCCCACCATCCAGTTAAACCACGTTCCTCACTGGCCAGAGAAGTTCCCGGCTCACTTGTTCCTCCTCTCATGTGCTTCCTCTGCCTTCTCTCCTCCCCTCCTCCCCTCCCATTCCTATCCCTTGTGGAATGTAGGGAACCTCCAGTTCCTGCCCACACCCTCTCCTGGAACTCCAGGCTGATGGAGGGGGGGTGGTGAAGGAGGACCAGTTTTTCCAGCCCTGAGACCAGCCTCCCCCCCACCCCCACCCCCAGGGGCTCTTCCAAGCCCAGCAGGATGGCAACCAGGGCCTCCAAGGAATGTGGCAGATCCAGCTCTTGTTGCCATGAAGAGCCAGGGCATCCCTCCTGCCCTCAGCCCCCTCCCCTGCTCCTAGAGGCTCAGGAGCCTTTTGGGTCCCACTTCACTGGCCAGGCCTCCCCCCCCCTTTCCTTCCCCCTGGTTGGGGGTGATCCTCAGGTTGGCCCATTCTGCTCTAACACATTTCCTGCTCCATCCTGCGCCCCCTGCTCCTGACCCTATTTTTCTGTCCAGTCCGATGTCTGCCTGTAGGAGGACTTCTCAGATCCAGACGTCATTGCTCCCTCCAGACTGCAGACTCCCCAGACTCAAGGACCCTGACTATTTCAGTCACTGGCCGCGCTCAGGGCCTGGCACGGTGAGTGCTCAGGAAACAACGCCCACCTGCCTGCCTGATGGCTGAAGAACGCACGGAGATGAATATACCCAGCAGAGATAGGGGCTGGTGTTTTCAAGCCAGGCTCACTGCCCCATATGCTGCCACGGCTCATTGGTACCCAGCCTGCTCCTGCCAGCCCGGGGCCTGAAAAGAGTCATAGTGGGGAGCCCTCTCCACTCCTCTGGCCCCTCCACCCCCTTACCTACTATCATGTCCCCCCAGCATTAGCCTAGGACCTTCCCCTTCCCCTAACACCCCCTTTGTCCCCTCCTATCTCTGGCCCAGCATATGCACAGCTATTTCCCTCCACTTATTCCCACCCACTGCTCCTGGGGCTCTGTCCCTCTGAGGCCTTCCTAGAACTCAACTGGCTCACACTCAGCGTCCGGAGCCCTTTCCTCCCTCAGTGACTTTCCACCAGATGTGGCCATAAGCCAAGTGCCCCCATGGACCATTCATGTGTCTACCTGAGAGCTTGGATAGGTGGATAAGTCAGTCCGAATCCTAGAGATTACTTTGGAGGAAGCTGCAGGCACAGAGCAGGTGCAGCGCAGGGGCAAACACCAATCCGTGCAAGGCCAGGACCCACTCTGTTTGCAAGGATCCAGTCCTGTCCACAGCGTATGTGCTTGTCCACATGCAGTCTCCCCTTCTAGAGTAATGTTAATACTAACCACAGCACCTGCCATTTATTGAACACCTACTATATACGCCAGGCTCTGTGCTAAAACCTTTACATGGTATTTCATTTAATCCTCATAAAAATCGCATGTGGTTGGTGGGTTCTATTATTATTCCCATCTTACAGACAGGCAAACCGAGCCTATTAGCTTTCTTAGTCTTTTTTTTTAAATTTTATTTATTTATTTATTTTTAGAGAGGGAAGGGAGGAAGAGAGAAACATCAATGTGAGCCTATTAGCTTTCTTAGTCTTTTTTTTTTTAAGATTTTATTTATTTATTTTTAGAGAGGGAAGGCAGGGAGATAGAGAGAGAGAGAAACATCAATGTGCGGTTGCTGGGGGCCGTGGCCTGCAACCCAGGCATGTGCCCTGACAGGGAATTGAACCTGCGATACTTTGGTTTGCAGCCCGAGCTCAATCCACTGAGCTACGCCAGCCAGGGCTGCTTTCTTAGTCTTTATTTTGAGCCCAGGGGCTTAGCATGGGCCTGAGCACCCGGTGCTATGTGCGGGAACACGCAGATGTTCACATGACACAGTATGGTTAGGGGTAGAGGACTCCACGCAGACAGGTGGGCCTAGGCCAACTCTCTCAGCTCCAAGGAGTCCATTATCTGGAGGAGCCAGTGCCAGGCTGGGTCTGGCCCAGCCTCTGCTGGTTTCCTAAGAATTCCAGGAGGAGGAGAAGATAGTCAGCAGGAAAAACCTGTGGATGGAGCCAGGTGTAGCCTGCTGAGGCCCTGGAACCCTCCTGTGCCCCCGCCTGGCCAGGGAGCGCTGTGGGCGTGCACGTGGGCGGATGGGTGTGTGTCGGCACTGGCACCAGGGTGGGAGAATGGATGGGATGCTCGGCCAGGCCCTGTGTGTGTCGAATCCTGGATCCTGTGTCTCAGGTCTTTCTCCTGAGGCCCTGAGGAGTCCCTGGTGGGTGGGGCGGCTGTCAGGCCTGTGCCGTGATGTTCTGAGCAGAGGGCGGGGTGCAGCGCAAGCCCTGACCTGGTTGGGCAGGTTGGCCCACCCTGAGTGGCACCTGTGACCAGGCGCCATCCCCACCCACCATCCTTTGAAGTCATCCAGCCTGCACTAAAGGCCCAGCCCCTCTTCTGGGTCACCTCCCTAAAAAGAATTGGGGTCCTCTAAGGAAAAAGCTCCCCTTGCCTGGGGCCAGCTCCCGTGTGGGAGGGGGAACAGCAGGTCTGGGCCTGGCTGGAGGAGGTGGTGGCCTCTTTGTAAGGTCTCTGCAGGGACTGGCAGAGGCCAAGGCACAGGGGACTGACAAAGGAAGGGGACGGGTGAGCAGGAGGGGACTCATGGAGAGAGAGGGCTTAGAGTGGAGGGAAATTCACTGAGGGGAGGGAATTCCGCCATTGTGACAGGAACTTGTTGAGGAGACCCCCCCAAAACTCTAAACTGCCTCTCTAGCAGCACAAGGACGAGTGGGTTGGGGTGTTTTAGCTCCCACCATCTTCATTAGCATGGCCCCCACCCCATCCCCATGCCTTGCACTGCAGTTGACACTTTGGTCTTATGCAAGGTGCTGGGTACTTGCAGCTTTAACACAAGCCCCTTGGAAACCCCTCCCCTCAGCACCTTCACTCAGATCTTCATCCCTGCTCGGCAAGCTGGTAGCCAATAGCAGCAGTCCCTGCGTTTATCTGCAGCTGTGAGGGGCTGGATTGGCACAAATAGCCACCCCCACTTCTGGCCCACTTGGCCCCTGCAGACCCCCGGGCCTATTCCGCTCCAAAACAGAAGACATTTTCTGTCTTCTCAGCTCGGTCCTGTGGCTCGAGACCCTTTCCCCGCCCACCGCGCCCGGCTCAGAGCAGAGCTCTAATCCGCCAGGAGCCTCTTCGGAAAACCATTAGGCGGCCGAGCCCCAGCCCTGCGGGCGTCTAGCTGTCCTCCCTCCCCCACCCTCCGCCCCTGTCGCCTCAGGGCCTGTGCTGCGCTAACCCTGCAGTCCCGGGCACCGTGCCCGCGCGGACCCCTCTGTTTTGGCCTCACCACCTGATTTCTACTGCAGGCAGAGGTCTGCTTAGACTCGGGGCCCCACGTCTGGCCCCGCGCCTCTTGGACCGAGCCTGCCCCGACCCCACCCCCGCCCCAGCCCTGAGACGCTGAACGGTGGGAAAGGCCTCAGGAGGGGCTCAGCCCTTATAACTGGGTTTCGAGTTCCTCACCATTCCCCCCCCCCCGCACCTCGTCCCGCCAGTTTAGGGGTGGCTGGGGACGGGCAGGTCTCCAGTGCCCGCTGCGGGCGGGGCCGGGGTCGCGAGGCTGGAGGCGGTGGGGCGAGCGGGCGTGGTTGGCCCTGGCCGGCTGGGTGCGTCGCGTTCCGCCCCGCTCCACCGTCGAATCCCAGGCGGGCACCGGACCATGGCCTCCTGCCCTCTGCTCCCCATGGCCGCTCTCCTTCCCAGCCCTGTGAATTTCTCTTCCTCTTGCAAGCCTGCCTCGAGGGCCACACCTCTCCTCCCGGTGGCCCACGTTACTGCCCACCATGATGGTTCCAGTGTGCCAGATCCCGGGTTGTTCTGGCCTCGGGCGAGCCACTTGACCTCTCCGAGGCTGTTTGCCCAGCTGTCAATAAACAGGGCTATTAACCCCACCTGCGGGTTAGGGCATTAGAGCAGCTTGGCCCAGTGTTTGGGGATCTTATGGTGTAGCCACTGAGAGCAGGGACTGTCGCCTGCCAGCTTGTGCCCACACAGTCCTGTTGGGAGAGGGGAGGAGAGAGAGACAGTGGGACAGGGACTTCTGTGCTTTGTAGGTGATGCTGGACACCAGAAGCAGGTGTTTCTTTCCCCTTCTGTCCTCACTCGCCAGGAAAAGACAAGGTGCAGGAAGGGAGTTTGGGGGCCTCTCTCAGCATGGAGGGCGGGGAGGTGGTGTGACATGTTCTCCCCTTGATAGGACTCAAGACTGGGGGGCTACCAGCGAGAGGCAGGAGGCCCCTCGGGAAGACCCCTTCTCACCCTTCCTCTTTATTCAGGGCCCCTCGGGTGAAGAGGAGCATCGGTGGTGGCGGTGGTGCTGGTGGCAGTCTCAGCAGCTGCTATCACTGATTAGCAGCTTTGGGGGGCATCCCCCCCCAGGCCCGGGGGGCCGTAGGAATGACACGTCACTGCTTTCCTCCAAACAGCTCACTCAGCGATGGGATGAGGGCTGCGTAAAGGAAACGAGGAACTGGTGGTTGCTGAGTCGGCTGAATGGTTGGAGCAAATACAGAGGCGCAAAGCACCTTCTAATCAAGGGGGATGACAGAAACAACAACAGAAATGTTTATCGCATGAAGCAATATATATGTAATTTTGGCTGAATTTTGTTTTCCTGCTCATGAAATTCCAATCTTTTCCAGCCAGGCTTCTTGGTGTGTGTTTCAGAATAAAAGTTTCCATGTATTGTTGCTGAGCACGTGCCAGGGGTGGTGCAAAGCCCGTCATGGGCTTCAGCATGTTTAGTTTCCACTACTTATTTACTCAAGATTAATTGAAGAAAGTATTTATTGAGCATCTACTATGTGCCAGGCATTATTCTGTGCCAGACTGGGGCTATAATAATAATAATAAAGTCGGACAAAAATCTCTGCCCTCTTGGCGCTTACATTCTGGCAAGGGAGGGAGAAAAGAAACAGGTGGGAAAATTGATACATAATATCAGGTAGTGATAGGCACTCCTAAGAAAGCTGGAGCAGCCTAAGGGGGCAGAGAGTGGTGGTGGGAGGGGTCTTCTGGAGGCAGGACCTTCGAGCAGAGCCCTGCATGAAATGAGAGTCAGCCGCCAGAGTATTGGGGGAGGGCCTAGCAGTTGAAGCACGAGGTATAGCAAGTTCAATAGCCCTGACAATGGGCATTGGCTCTGCTCTTGCCAGGCCGGACAGCAGGAACACCGGCGGTGCGGTGGAGCAGAAAGAGCTCCCGGGAGCTGGGTGGCTGGAGGCTGCTAGGTGGGGTGGGGGAAGCAGTAGGAGAGGAGTCTAGGAGGAAGGTACTATTAGTAAGCCTATTTACATGGGTAAACTGAGGCATGGTTCAATGGGTAAACTGAGGCACGGTTCAATAATCAGTGCAGAGACTGGGAATGAACCAGGTCTTCAGCATTTCAGCCTGAGCACTTAATCATAGTGGTCTGCTGCACCCACGTGTGGGCTTCACTCGGCCCGGGGGCAGTGGCGGGGCTGGGTCATCATCGTGCCAAGCCCCTGTAGGCTCTGCCACTTTAAGCATATGTGATGAAAAAAGAAAGGCCGACTTCCAGTATAGCCCTCATGCCCACATTCGCATCAGGTGGGGCAGGAACCATGCTTTACCTGCGGCCCTAACACCTTGCATAGAGTAGGGTATGTAACCGCTCAGTAAATGTTTGTGAAATGAACAAAGAATGTTAGAAGTAAGGAGTCCTGCAGTTTCCATAAGCAGGCTAAGGGTCTCGCTGTGGGAGGGATCCTTCCAGACCTAATTTCCACCCGTAGGTTTGCAGATGAGGAAACGGAGGCACGGAGTGATGGAAGGCGGAGAACGCTGCTGTGTGGGCAGGAGTGGGGGCGTGCCAGGTTCTGCTTTGGTGCTCGTGGTGTTCGGCAGAGTTGGAACTGCCAGAGGCGCTTCTTTGGATTGGCTGCAATTGGGAATGATGCACCCACAGGGAGATCCCAGTGGGGAAAAACCTGAGAAAAATGGGGCATATTTGGGAATGAGGGCTGGGGAATTTGATCTTAGACCAAATCAGATTAGCAAGGAAAGGGAAGAAATGATGGTCTGGTCAGTCCCAAGGAACAGTGACCAGAATTTTTCCAGTATTCCCTGACACCTGTCCGTGCCCTGCACCCCAAACCTCCCCTCCCCACTGTTCTCTCGGCCTGAGCTTCTCCAAAAGAGGCACCGATGTGCCCCCGGCCACATGGGGTGGGCCAGGGGGATACCCGAAGCCATTGCACATTTTTCTGACATCTATTTGACCTAAAAATTTTTGGAGAAAAAAACAATTTAACTAGAATATGCTTTAGAGCTTGCTCTTTCTATTAAAGCGAACTTGGGCTAATGCAGAGTGAAGTGTGCGTGTCCATGCAAGGTGAAACAGAAGCCTAAAACATAAGCGTTTATGAGCGAGCTGCTCTGAGTGGCGTCCCCCCACCCAGCTCCTGCTTTTACAGGTACCCAGAGAGAACTTCGAGAAATCCTGCTAGCCAAGAGCTACCCTGTTTCCTCTCCCACCATTTGGGAGAGGGCCCACTCAACAACGGGGGCAAGTTAGCCACGGGGAGGAAGGACTGTCTAGAGAGGGCCAGGCAGAGACCATAGGCCCCATCCCCAGTGACAATCTGGCGGAGCCCTTCCAGGACAGGAGCGCGGAGGTAGGGAGTGTCGGTTTCTAGGTAAAGGATTCCTGGCGGCAGAGGAAGGGAAGGGGATGAGTGTGTGTCCACAGGGCCTGGGTGGTGGCAGGTTTTAGCAAGAGGAGGCCTGAGCCACCGGCCCGGGCTGGTCCTGGCACTCAGCGCTCCTCCCAAGGTCTGCTGTAGACTCAGTCTGCGTGGCACCGCCACCCAGGAGAGATTGGCCCGGGTGCCAGTCAGAGGGTGGTGGGGGAGGAGGTCTGAGAGGGAGGTCACCGGTTGCAGCAGGGCAGGGACACAGGAAGGATCAGTCCTGGAGACGGGGTGGAGGGAGAGGGCGGGCGCACACCCTGGGGCCTGGGTGGGGCAGGTGGGCTCTGAGAAACGTGTCTGGAGTCTCTCCAGCCTTGGAGAGAGTGTATCTGAGAGGAGTTTACTGAGCAAAGGACTTTCTGATCCCCTAGGTGGGAGCACTGGGCCTGTAAGGCAGTAGGATTCGGGAAAGAGGAAGGGGCCAGGGGCATTCCCCTCCTTGTCATTCGGATACAGGGTGGTGTGGGCTGGAGGGAATGGTCTGAGGAGGGACAAAATGGCTTTAGCCTAACAACACCGACGTCCCCTGGACTCTCACCAAGCACCAGACACTGCTCTGAGATCTCTGCCTGGACTAACGCCACGGTCCTCACAACCACCCACGAGGCAGGTGTCTTCACCACGTCCTGTTTGACAGGCAAGGACACCGAGACAGCGAGCAGTGAAGTCCTTGATCTGTTCGAAATCCAGATGGTGCCCGGAAACCTCTAAGGAAGTCAGGCCAAAGACATAAGCGGAGAGCCCTTCATATTCATTCATTCATTCATTCATTCATTCATTCAATAGACATTGAGTCAGCCAGCTCTGTGTGCTAGGTGCCACTTCACACAAGGCCTATGTGATCTGCTGTCAGCCCCCCCAGTGATCCTGTGCTAGGTTTCCCACTCTACTGATGAGGAAACGGAGGCTCTCAGAGGTTACCTAATAACTCGATGTTATGTAATAATAAATCACGGTCACAGAACAAGTAGGTAGCAGAACTAGAATTCGAACCCCAGTCAGCGTGGCTCTTGGGGTCAGAGGAAGAGCTCTTGTTCTTAGGGAAGGTAAACCCACAGATCAGCTAGGAGCTGTGCAAGGAAACAGAAGGTGGAGGGTGTGTCTGAAAGAAACAGGGTCCTGCCTTCCTCCCTTCCTAGTTATGCTCCGCTCTCTGGAAGCCAGGGCCATAACCCCGTCAGGAGGAGGCACTCTGCCTATTCAGGAAAAACCAAGGAGGCAGGTGAGGTAGGGAGGAGCAGAAATTATTCAAAAACGAAATCTAGCTGCAGATGGAGCAGGATGGCTCTATTCAGCACTTCGCCCCCTGCCACGCCATGCCCATTCTCTCCCAGGGTGCCTCTGAGTTCGCCTGCGGGGTTCGGCTGCCCCCGTGGTCTCTGTCCACGGCTGAGCCTCCTGCTTCCAGCTCAGGCCTGCTCCTCCCTCCTGAAGCAGGATCAGGCCATACCTGGTCCCACAGGTTATCGCACCAGGTGACTTCCCAGCCTACGGAGAAACTGGTGGCCCATCTGCCCCTCAGGGCTGGCCCCACCCCCACTGGTTTCCTGGAGTGGAGTTTCCCCCAGGGAGTAGTACTGATTACAACCAGATTGGGCCAGGGAAAGGATTGGGGCTTGGGGTGAAAGCTGACCTGGAAAAGTTCTTAAGGGCCATCCTCAGGGGGCAGGAATGGCTCAGCTCTCTGAGGTGGTGGGAGCAAGAGTAGAAAGAAAGCAGGGCATGAAGAGAAGGGGTGTTCTCTTTCTCAGAGCTGGCCAGACTGGGGCCCCTGGAAGTCCTCCCCCTTCTCCCAGGCTGGAAGTAAGGGTCTTCCTTGGGCCCCAGCGTTTATAGCCCCCTTTCTGGCCATCTTCCAGCCAGACGTCCCATCTCCAAGAGTGAATACTCCGTGAAGCTAAGGGGCACTTGGCACAACCCCCTTTCTTGATCCCATCCCCCAGAACTCCCTGCCCAAAGAGCCCAGAGCCTGCGTTGGGGTCTAACAGGCTTTCCCTTTCACCTCATCGTCCCGGGTCAGGTGCATTAAAACCTCTTCGTCCCAGGGCAGCTGTTAGGGTGCAGGGAGAGGTGGGGGCCTGGGCAACGCTGGACTTTGGGTGGTGGGCCAGGACATCCAAACCCATGCCCATGTGCTCCCTTTCCTGGTACAGGACAGAAACGAGAGCGCTCCAGAGGTCAGGGCCCCCGTTCACCTCCTGCCCTACCTCCTGGACCCCTTAGAGGAGAGGCCCATCTCCTTATCCCCCTTTGCTCTGCACTGGAGAGAGAGCGACCCAAGGGAAGTGGAAGGTGAGGAAGTTCTCAGAATCCCCTGGCAGTCCCCCTGCTGTAGTCCCACCTTCAGTGCATGCGTTTGTTTGTTTGTTTGTGTACAGTGTAAGCATCCAAGGGTCAGTTTGGCTCCATGCTGGAGAGAGGGGACAAGGGCCCTCTTTAGCCCCTCCTTACCAGCATGCTCAGAGTCTGTGGCCCTAATAGGACCTGCTAAACTCTGCTGCCTCTAAGAGATGACATCTTGTCTTAAATGATCCCCTAGCTTCTTCCAAAACCCCTCCCTGAGCTTTTCACGAATGTCCCCAGTTCCCTAGTTCCTGCCTATGCCCGCCATTTCCAAGGAAGCAGATGCCCTAGACGCCCACCTTCTCTTCCTCACCCCCCTCCCCCCTCTTCCTCAACTGCGTGGCCCCCAGCACCCAGGGCTCAGGGGGCTGGCAGAGACAGAAGGGAGGCAAGCCCAAGGCAGCTCCTGAGCCCCTGCAGGGAGGGGTGTGAATAACTCTGGCCTCACCCCTTTCTCTCAGCCTGCTGTCAGCTGGCCAGCCTCATCCCCAGAGCAAAAGTGCTTCCATGCGGGAGGGGGGGAAGCCTGCTTGGTGAGAGAAAGATGAAGCTGGTCCCCCCGCGTGTCAGTGAACAAATTGGGCCAATTTGGTGTGATTAGGGAAGAATTCACATCTGGCCAGCAGAGTCCGCCCCCCCAGCCCAGCCCAGCCTGGCTCCTGCTCCCCATTAGAAGCTATTTTCTCTGACGGCTCCATTTGTCTCTGTAGTGGGGGATTTGACAGCTCCCTGGCCAGCCTGGGGGGCCTGGCTCTGAGTGAGAGGCCCAAGGCCAGGCAGCTCGCCCACCCCCTTGACCTGATGCCATGCGGGTGCCCAGACACCTGTATGCTCCCTCTCTGCTGTGTGTGTGTGTGTGTGTGTGTGTGTGTGTGTGTGTCTCCTCAGCAGGGTGGGGCCTGGGGAGCAGCATTCTCTGAGCTTCCCCACCAGGTTCCCTTCGACCCCTGAGTTCTCATCTTGTATGATGATGGCTGTGCTTGGAGGTTAACAGAGGCTCGTGTGTGTGAGTGGTGGGGGGGGGGACACACATGAATCTGGTGTTTCCTAAAAGAAAACAGTTAGGCATGCGAAAGGGGGGGCCTGCCGCCACTTACCTCACCCCTCGCTTCCCCTCCCAGAGACCCGCTGCAGCGGCCACCCCGGGAATGCCTGGGATGGATGGCTGTGGCCAGCCGGAGGGCTCAGCGCCAGCAGCGGCTTCGAGGTAGCGAGTGCCACTGGGGACCATGTCCTTCAAAGCCTTGGGTCTTCCCCCCACCCCTCCCAGGAGTGACCCCAGGTTGCCTGTGTCAAAGGCAATTTGGGGCTATTTAAAGGAGCCTGACCTGGAGGTTACCTGGGCGAATCTCTTCCCGGGGGAAGTACCACCAGACGGCAACCTGGGGCTTGTCTCCTGGGAGGGTCTCCCTGGCTGCCTGGGAGCCAGGGCTCTGCCTTGCCTGAGGTGTGTGACGGGGGCCAGGACCTTAGCCCTTGGATGAGAATTCTCCCGGGAGAGGGGTAACTAGGGGAACGGGGCTGCTTTTGCTGTGATGTCATCTAGTTTCGGGGGCAGGCAGTGGAAACTTCTCAGGCCTTCAGCATTTTTCCATCGCCACGTGGACACCTAAAGAAAACCGGCAAAGAGAGGGGAATCAGACGCCTGTGATCTTCCCAATCTCCAAAAGTGCACTGAAAAAGGGTGGCCAGCTGTCCCAGTTCGACTCAGACTAAGAGGCCCGCAGAGCTGAGCAACTTCTGGTGCTAAAGCCCACACAGTCCTGGGCACACCGGGATGCTGGTTACCTGGCCTAACCACGAGCCCCAGAGACCAGGCGGAGGGGTGGAGGGGAAACCAGTTCCTGGAGGTCTGCTGCCTGATTCCTCATTCAATTTTATTTTGTCCTTTTCTAATTTTAGCCTGATGCCACATTATCCTTGGTAGATTCCTCAGCCTTCTTTTCGAGGTATGCCTGGGGTGTTAGAAGGATGACCTGACTTGGGCAGCCAGTGGGGCAGGGCAGGGGTAGCTTGGTCCTTCATCTCATTCATGCTGAGTACCATGGGCTTAGGGTGCAGTCCCAGCAGCCTTGCTGGCTGGCCGGCTCTCAGTGGGGGGGCACTGACCATCCAGCGCCCTTCTCTGATTAACACCTGAGCCTTCGGAGCACTTGCTGCGTGTGGTGTCTGGAGTTATTAACCCATTTCAGAGACAGGAGAACTGAAACAGAGTCTTCGGCCCCAGGCCTGAGTTAGGGGAGAGCAAGGCAGGGTCTCTTGGCTCTTACCGCCGGCCCCCACCGTCTCACCCCACCTCCTGTTTGGGCAAGGACGGCTGTTTTCTCGAGGTCAGGAATAAGGCCTCCTCGGCCCCACGTTGGGGAGCGTCTACTGCTCCTCCCCCGAAAGTGGCCTGAACCCCACTCACCAGACATTAATTACATAATTAACTAAGGATGGCAGAGCAGGAGGAGGTCACCCTGGCAACACTCCCAAGGCAGAGAAGGGCTAGATGTCAGACCAAACCTGCTCTCACTGGCGTCCAAGTGATGGGACCTGAAGAGCCAAGAAGTAAAGGAGATGTGGCCTTGCGAAGGGACTGAGGGACGACAGGAGAGCAGGGACAGCAGCAGGCGGAGCTTTGCTCCCCCTGTCCCCCGCAGCTCTGGGGCTGGCCCCCATCTACCCCTGCCTTCACTGTCTCCCCTCCGCAAGCCCATCCCCCCTCCATCTCTCCCCTCTCTCCTCCACACACCTGCCCAGGGCCCTTAGAACCCAAACGGAGAGCAGCAGGGAGCACGAGCTGAGCTTGCACTTCTAATTCAGCTCCAAGTGATGTTCCAAGGGGGGCTGGAACATTCTCAGGAGGATTCTCTGCTGGTTTCCTACGGGGTCTGATGACTCCTGGTCTACGGAGGCACTTGGCAGGCTGTGGAGCTTAGAGACAGGCTGCCCACCTCCCTTTTCTGCGCTGTCCTAACCCCCCAGTGGACAGGCTGACGCAGGGGCATCCCCCAGGAGGCGATGCCTTGTATACTGGTTTGGCCCAGCGGTGCTGGAGCCTGGGCGGAGCCCCTCTTTGGGAGCAGGCTCTTCTTCAGGGCCAGGATCCCTCCAGGAAGCCCCTCTCCAGTCGTGTTGGCCTTTTCTGGAGGGCTCCCAGGCCCAGGGGTGGAGGGGATGCAATTCCACTCCTGTGTCGGTCGGAGAGGAGGACACACCCCGCAGTCCTGACACTTGGTCTCCATCCCAGGGAAGCCTAGAGGTGGAGTGCTGGCTAGTTTACACCCTGTTTGAATTTGCTTCAAGCCAAAGGTGACTTCCTGTTTCCACCACCAGGCTTCAGGAGAGATCAAAGGCAAGCGCTGGTGAGTTCAGGGGAGAGGAATTGGGGAGGGCTGGTGATGGGAGGGGTGGAATTCACGTGGCGAGCTGCAGCAGCGGAGGACACCAGGGACAGAGGCAGAAGTCCCAGAGCCCTGGCCTACGTCCGGCTGTGCCTATTCGGTCCTGACCCTTCCTCCAGGAAGCCCAGGTCACCTCTCCATCCCTGAATCCTGACCTGGTGACAGGCTGTATGCGTGCCTCTTCTGTTTCCCAGTTCCTCTCTTAGCAGGGGTCTGGCTCCAGAGCAAGGGCCTCGGCAAAAGGAGAGGAGACGTGAGCGCCCTGGGCACTCCCCTCCCGGCACCCGCCCCCACCTGTGCGCGGGGCTGGGCGGGAGGCCCGGG
The DNA here is from genome assembly GCA_004024845.1 of Tonatia bakeri. Taxonomy (NCBI): domain Eukaryota; kingdom Metazoa; phylum Chordata; class Mammalia; order Chiroptera; family Phyllostomidae; genus Tonatia; species Tonatia bakeri. The sequence continues at coordinate 29,598 of PVIA01003127.1, forward strand.
GGCTCAGGCAGGCAGCAGCTGTCACTCACGCACTCACGCGGGAGGAATGCAGACGGCAGGGCTGCCCTGTGGTCACGTCTCCGCCCCACCGACAGAGGTAGGCGCCCAGGTACCCAGCCTGTGGGCCTTGGGAGCGCGCCAGGCTGCTGATGAAAGGCGCTGCAGATTAACCCTTTCTTGACCACACCCTTCGCCGCTGCCGCCGGCTGCTGGGTGGTCGTTGACTGAGAGGGGCCAGAGGCTGGAGCAGAGGCTGGAGCGGAGGCTGGGCCTGCGGGCTAATGAGTGGGCGGCCTCAAGCCTGGGGCGCTGGTGGGCATCCCCCCACTGGCCTCAGCCCCTGTGGTTCCAGGGCTGATACTGTGAAGGGACAGGACTCTCCATAACAGATGACACCACCCCCTTCCCTGCCCCCCCAGATTCTCCACTAGGTGCCAGTCAACCTCCCATTTTGATGGGCTCTCTCCTGGAAATTTTCTGGAGTTCAAGAGCACTGGATAGAGAGCCCAAAAGTTGATGTGTTCATCGAACACACACATAAAAGATCTGAGAGAGTCAGCTCGGCCATTCCACTCAGGAAAAGTGGGCTCAGAGGCCTATTTTCTCCAGACTGAAGAAACACGGCATCAGTATTTCAAAATGCGTGGTTACTTATTTGTGTCTGTTTTAGCAACGACCCACATTTCCCCCCCAGGCCGAATCTCAGGCAGATGCCCAGTATATAAATCAAACAAAGCAAAGAGTTTCTGATTGGAGTAGGGGGTTGAGGTCCCCTTTCCGTCTGACCCACCTCACGAGGTGACCTAGGGAGGGTCCCAGGACACACAGTTTGGAGAGCTCTGAGATCTAGGGATGGTATGAGATCTTTTTTGTTGTTGTTGTTGTTCGGACCCTTTCCCTTCCCTTGGTCTGGGTAATTCACAGCAGCATCTCTGTTCAGTGGAGGCTTTGCCAGATGGGTGTTTGCCCTGTGGGGGGCTCACTGCGGGGCACTCCTCGATGCCGGGAGAGGCAAGGGCTCCATTTCCAGGGACTGGGGCTGTGTCGACCTCGTGATTATCGTTCAGGCTGAGTGTCCTGAGGAGGCCTGTGCTCCCTGTCTGTACTCCGGAGCCAGTGTGTCCCCACCGACCCTGTGTGTCACTCACCCCTCCTCTCTTTTGGTTCTGCTAAGAGACCCAAAGATCCCGGTGTGCGTAGGGTATCACCCGGGTGGGCAGGGTGAGGAGGGCAAAGCGCTTGGACCCAAAGTTGCCTCCGAGTTCAGCTCTCTCCCGGCTCCTCACCCTGCCCCACTCCTGCCCCAAGCGAATCCCCCAGAGACCAAAGCACTGTGTTGAACCTCACTGAACTGGGCCACAGGTCTGGAAGGGCTTCCATCTGGCCCCGACTTATCCAACCTCCCTGGGGAGACTCCTTCCCACCTAGGAGGAGTGGGAGCTCCAAGAGGGGCGGGAACACGGAGGTCCAGTGAGAGGCGGTGCCAAGAGGGGGCAGGAAGCCGGGAGGCCTGGCGCCCAACTCTAGCCCCTCCCCAGAGGTCTGACCACCCCCAGTGGGGGGTGGGGTGGGGGCAGCTGTGCCACCCTGAAGCTGGGCTTCTGAAGGGACCGAGAACATAGGCTTTGGCTGTAGTAGGAGAGTGGAGAGTAGATATCAGGAAGGACTCCATGGACGTGCAAATATGACCCATCTCCCTTGATAACTGGGGCCTCAGGCATGCCTTATCCTCAAAGGTGCCACCATCTCCAAGACTGCATGGCTGGACTTTGGAAGTCACCCTTAGTGTCCACTTCCGTCGTCATCCAGCCAGTCACCATGCCCCACTCCTTCCGCAGCATTAGTCTGCTTTCCTTTCCACTTTGATTGATCTGGACTCATTTACAATTTTTTAATTGAGTGATCTGAGAGACAGAGGGAGACACCGATTTGTTGTCCCACTTATCCACGCGTTCATTGGTTGTTTCTTGCATGTGCCCTGCTGGCGGAATATCAGGGACGGCTCTCTAACCAACTGAGCTACCCAGCCAGGGCCAATTGAGGCCCTTTTTAACAAGCCCCTGAGACTATTGCAACCATGGCTGAATCCCCTGGCTCCAGGGGAGCACTCCCCCTAACCACCCCCAACCCTCCTCCGCACTTCACTTAGAGGGATCTCAGAATGCAGGTTGGAACATGCAACTCCCGTGCTCAGAAACCTTTGATGGCTCCCCACTGCCAGCAGGATGAAGTCCCGGTGCTGCCTGGCATTTATAGCCTGCCCTGATCTGGTGCCAGCATACCTCGCCAGCCCGGGCCCCCACTACGGACTCCATCCCCTTCAACTCCAGCCAGTGGCTCGTTTTACCCTCGTCCTGCCATGCACTTTCATGGCCGACCACCTTGGCACACGGACAAACTCGTTCCTGGCACTTAGGGTGTTGTGGGGGAGAAGGCTTAATTATATAATCCCATAAATAAATATATTCTCAAGGACTGCGATAAGTTCAGGGTGTCTTTAGGAACTGGAGGAGAAGTTACAGTGGGGCGGGACAGATGCAGATTGGAGACGCAAAGAAGGCTTCCAGGAGAAGAGGCATTTTGGGGTGTTTTTCGTCACCCCTTTGATCTTTTGTCAGGCCGAATTTCCCTGTCTGCACAGCCAGATTTTTTTGGTGTCTCTGCCTAGCTTGTCATTCTATCTTGAATTGGAATCCGTCTTGTGTGTTGTTGCCCTTAGACCCAGAGAGCTGAGGGAGTGCGGCTCCCTCACACTTAGAACACCACTGTGCTGCACACAGTAGGTCTGAAACAAAGGAGGCCTTTGGTCAAAGTGTTTCTATTTTCGAGCTGAGGGTGTGCAGACTTCTGCATGGAATGTGCCTTGAAGCAGACCCGAGAACAGGAGACGCTCTCGGACAGGGGTTCAGCTCGGTCTGGCCCAGAGGTGGTCTTCCAGTCATTCCCTCTCTCCAAAGCTCTGTCCCCTCCCTGTCGAAGTGACTCCCAGTCCTCCCAGTTCTGGCCTAGGACACGGCATTCCATTTGGCTCAGCTCCTCTCCTACCTAATCCCCTCGATCCCCAGACCCCGGGGGTCCATATCTGGATAGAGTGGGGAAGAGAGGGAGGGGGCTCTCTCCTGCTGGAAGACTCGCTGTGGGCGTCATTAGCTCCAAATCTGATGTCTTCCTTCGCCATCTCCTTATGGTCCCAACCCCCGGACAGTGCCCCCTGCAAGCTGCTCCGCTGCTCTCACTGCAGGTCTGAGAGAGGTCTCAGAAGGAGCTCTTCTGTCCCTTGGTAGCACCCCGCTGCTAAATGCCAAGCAGTTCCTTCCCCCTCCAGCTCCTTGGGCAGAGAGCACAGAGGGAGAGAGGGGCTAGGCTGCCTGGCTTTGAGGATGGGCGGGAGGAGGAGGGAGATTGCTTTGGGGATGACCCTAATCTAGAGCCTGCTTCTTTGCACACACCGCCTTTCCCCCAGCCCCAGCCGTTTCTAGATCACAGGGCGGCAGGCAATTTCCCAGGTTTTCCAGCTCCCTCCAGCTTCCCCCGGGACTTTCCCATCGGTGGTGAATTTTGGGTCTGTGCAAGAAGTGGGGTGAGGCTGTTAAACCCAAGAAGGTGCCAGGCTTCCCCTTCGTGAATCCTCTGGTCTGATGGTGAGGGGCCCACCTCAGTCTCAAGGAGCTTCCCAGTCCAGGGGTGGAGACGCAGCCTCTGCTGTGATGCTGCTCCCAGGGTGCTGAAGGTCACGGGGTGAAACTGGGACCCAGAGGCCTCGCCTGTCCATGGGGGCCAGCAGCTAAGGTGCCCCAGCAGGCTGCCCAGATGGGGTCTGCCCCCATGGTTCATTCCTTTCCTACAAAGAGCTGTCTGGGAGTCTCACTGCAGTCTCGCTACAGAAGCCAGGGGACTGCTGATGTGGGCAGCACAGGTGGCAGCCGGCAGGTTGGGAGAGTGGGAAGGAGGAGTGTGCCCCAGGCCAGGATGTGCCCAGGATGCCCCTGGACAGTCCCAGCAACTCCCCCCCACAACCCCACAGTGACCTCTTCACCCCACTGCCTGTCCACCATGGTCCTGGGCCCTATGCCAGGGTTCACAGCCAGGTCCTGGGCTCAGATAGCCAAGCTAGGGAGGGGACCTGGCCTCCGCACAGGAGGGACAGCTTGTAGGGTGTTAGTCACTGCCGCAACTGACATGTTAGAAATTCTGATCCTCGGCTGGCTTGTTTAATCCTTACTGTTAAATATTGTGTTATCCCCTTTTTACAGGTAGGAAAACCAAGGCTCGGAATGACGAAGTCATTGGTACAATTTACCTTGTGCAGCCTGGTGTGGAGACACAGGGGGGTCCTGAGGGCCAAAGGAAGGGGGTGTCTTAGGAACCCACAGCTCCTGTGGGGCAGGGGCAGGGGCAGGGATTCAATCAAAGGATCCTTCCCAGCCCACGAGGAAACTTCCCCCGCAGTGAGGACTGGACTGGAGCCGCAAGTGGAGGCTGAGGGGCAGAAGGGACCACACTGTACCAGGGACCCTGCACTGAACCACCTCCGCCCACCTCCTCTCCCCGCCATTCCTGAAGCTGAGGGAGAAGGTGGGGAGATGGTAGCTCCCAGAGTCCCTGATTATCACCAGAGAACTTGTCCCCACCCCCATCCCCACATGTGTGTGACTGTCCAGGTGTTCCATTGTCACAGGCCCAGGGTAGCATCCCCGAGACCCCCCATGTGCCTCGTGGTCCTCTCCATGGTAATGCCTCAGAACATGGCCCAGGGCCCAGACCAGTGAGTCTGGGGACAGACTCCCCAGCTTTGCTCTCTGATCTGGCTGGCTGTTCCCTGCCTCCCTCTGCTCCCTCCCCACCAGCTTCCCTCCCAAACACTCAGTCATTCATTCCCCAGACCACCTACAAACCACCCATTTGCCTGGACCACACAGCTCCTCTGCCCAACTCAGCTCCTGGGGATAATGGCCGCTCCCCCCACCCCCATCCTTCCAGGACCCACCCCCAAGCCTAATTACCACCTTGGCACCTCCGGGCGGGGTGGGGGTTGGGGTTGGGGGGCGGGCAGCACTGACCTTCATTTATACTTCCCAATCTCTTGGGCACAGGAGGCCTGTTTTCCTCTGGACATCAAGGGGCAGGAGCAAATTAGAGACCCTCAACTGAGCCCCCTCTGGGCCCTCCCACTGCCCAATCTCTGAGCCCAGGCAACTGGGACAGGGCAGGAAGGTAAGATGGTGGAGACAGACCCTATTTGTCCCTCTGTCTTCCTGGGCACAATGAGAGGGTCGAAGAGGAGTAGACCCAGACTGTCAGGACAGGGTCAGGGAGGACTCCTCAGAAGGAGCACTGGACCAGTAGTTGCACTGTCCCCGTCCCTCCGCCCTTTCCAGCCTCAGTCTCCTAGTGTGTGAAAGAGAGGAGACAGCTGACCTCTGTGGTCTCTAAGGGCTCTCCGGCTCAGGGCCTTGACCCCAGGGAGGTGACTGTGCGGTGCAGACTGAGGTTTCTGCACTGCTGAGGGGACCCCCCCCTTTCTGAGCAAGGAAGCAGGGAGAACTGAAGTGGACACAGGAGCCTGCTGAAGGAGGGCAGGTGGTCAGGGCAGGGAGACAGAGCAGGGTGGGCCTGACCCCCATCTACACTGGGGGAAGACAGTACCTGGTGCCACGCCGGGTAAGGAGTGCAGGAGGCAAGGAGTCCTCACAGGCTTCTGGAGCTGGTGTGCTCTGTTCCCCCGCCCCTTCCCCCAAGTGGGCAAGGTGGTGGCAAGGGAGGGCCTCCCTGGAGTGGCTTGTGATCCTGAAGAGGGCCCTGTGTCTTTCTTTCTGCAATGTCTACACTGACCCAAGTCCAAAGACAGCTCCGTGAAGGCAGGGACCAATCTATGTCAGTGCCCAGCATGGGCCCTGGCCCCGGTGTGGGGTGGGGGGACCCAATAAATTCGGGACAAATGAGTGGGGCAGGAACAGCTGTGGGGAGATCGAGGCAAACCCAGATGTGGGAGCTTACCTGGGGCTCCCGGGTCGGGGGTCGGCAGGGAGAAGGCAGAGCCGTGGGCTGGGGTGGTGTTGATAGGATAGGTTCACCCTAACCAGGCAGAGCTGAACCAGGCCTAGGCCCTGGGGGCCAGGGCCACCAGGGCCGGGCCAGGGCGGATGAGGTGGTCTCTGTGGGGTCTCTCTAAGGATCCCTCCTTCCCCCATAATTATTTCTGATTAGCCTCACCACAACAGTCAGGCTGGAGAGAGGGGGTGTTTGGGACATGGCGGGGAGGGAACAAGGTGGAGCAGAGCACTCAGGACAAGCCAGGCCCCCAGCTGAGCGCCCTCCCCACAGCCACACACACACACACACACATACGTACATACACATGCACACACACACACCCTGATCTGGAAAATTCCAATGGCGCCCCATCGACACAGGCCTTCGGGGACAGCAGGCCCTGTCAACAACACACCCACGTGCAGAACACCCTTTCCAAGGTTCCTGGGAGGGAGGGTGGTGTGGGGGGTGGCGCACAACTTCCAGACAGAGGGGAGCAGGGAACAGAACAAGCGCTTCTGGCCAGAGAAAGCTTTGGCAGGCATGTCCACCATCCTAACTCAATAACTCAGGGCCCAACCTGGAGCAGTCCCGCAGCCCGGCTGCCGCCCCCCCAAAGCTCTTCCAGGGTGTATCAGCCCTTTCCGCTGACTGTGCTAAGCGGCTGGATCTGCAGATAGAGGAGCAGTGTCCCAGGCCCTCACCAACCGGTTCCTCCTGAGATAATCCAGCGAGGGACTTCTCCGGAGGCCAGGGGGCTGGGGTCCCCTCTTGTCTAGGATGGGGGGAGAGGGGGGAGCAGGACCCTCCCTCCACTTCCTCAGCAGGCCAAGCAGGAGCCAAAGCTCAGGCCACCCGTATTCTTCCAGAGTCACTTTCCAAGGAGGTGGAGGGATGGGGGCAGCACAGGAAACGCGGGCGCTCCTTTCCTGACTGTTCTGGAGCAGGGTGCTGGGAGCTCCGTGCTCGTGGACTGGGGGAAAGAGAAGGAAGGTGGGACAAGCCTGCTCCCTCTGGAGCCTCATCTTTGGGGAAACTACTATTATGTAATCAGTAGTAGTATTAGTTTATAATTAAAAAGACAAAAGAAACTTCCCCTAGCTCTGAGCACCAGGCTTCCTTGCTTTACAGTCTTTCATTGGCTTTTCCGGAGACCCCAACCTCTGCGGTCAGAGATCTCCCCAGTCTGATGCGGGACGCGCCGCCCAGTCCCTCCCCTGGGGCTCCCTAGTCTGAACTGAGCCAACTGCTGCCCTTTGGGAGCCTCTAGTGTGATGCGGAGACGCAGTATTCAAATCGAATGGATGCTCCTGACCCGATCTCCTCCCTGAGTTCCCCGCTCTCCAAAAGGGAGCCAGGTTTTTAGAGGGGCTAGGGACCACGGGGCAACAGCGGTTTGGAGAAGGCACGCAGGCTTTTTGGGACAGTTGCTCCCTGGTGGCAGCGGGCTGCCTGGAGGAGGCAGGCCGGCCCGGCTGGGAGCGCAGGGGAGGCCGCCCTAGCGGCGCTCCCACGACCCGGGCAAGACCGTCTGGGCGCCGTCTCCGGTCTCGGGGCCTGCGGTCGGGGCACCGCGGGGCCGTGTTTGAGCCGGTCAGCTCCCCACGGAAATTACAGGGGCGCTCGGCGCTGCGGTCGCGCCCCCCGGGGCAGCACCCGCTGGTTGGAGGCGTTTAAATTGAAAGCAGCTTTGGGGAGAGGGGGCGGACGCGGGCCGCCCAGCGAGGGGAGGGGGCGCCGGGCACAGCGACCCCATTGTCTGCGCCCGCGGAGGGGCGGAACCTTGCGGTGAGCGCGGCGCCCCCTCCCCGTGCTGCGGCCCGGCGCGCTCCCAGCCGGTTCCCACGCTGCCCACCGGCCGTGGCCTCCAGCTCCTTCTTCACCTGAGCCTCTCGCGTCCCTCCTCTGGTTGCGCACGCGCACCGAGCCTCCAGGAGGCTCCTTCCAGACCGACGAGCACTAGGAGTCGTGATACCTCGTCAGGGAAGGTCAGGAGGTCTGGATTGATTGAGTCCTTTTATGGGCTCCGTGACCTTGGACACATCTCCTTCCTCTGGGCCCTAGTGTCCTCTATAAAAATGTAGATACTTAAACCTCCCTGCCTACCTCTCTTAGTTATATTAAAGATTATTCGTGCCAGTGTAAGGGAAGGTGTAAAAACTGCGAAGTGCTACAAACCCCTGGAGAGTAATATATGCCAACGGTAACTCCCCTGAGCCCTATTCCTCACCCTGTGGTTCCTTTGTGCACAACGCGCAGGTGCTGGAAATCCAGCTTGCTGTGAATGGGGTAAGGGGTGGGGGGAGGTAAGCAGGCAACAACCTAAAGCAGGGGAAACCACAGTGAACTTCTTGGAGGAGGGGAATATGGAGCAGAGCTAGGGAGGAGGGGAGGAAGCAGTGCTGGAGAAAGGAGCAGGATGGCCCTGCCTCTTGGGGAAAGACAAGGAGGAGAGGCGGGAGCTGGAAAGGAAGAGGGGCTCCGTGAGGTGAGCAGGTCCTGCCCAGGGGGCTGCAGCTGCAGAAGTGAGTTGGGGACAACGGCTGTTTGCCCAGCTGGTATGTGGCATGTCTCCTGGGAAGGCAGATTGGCGGCAGAGCCTAGTGCAGCTCGGGGAGGTGGCTGGGAGCCATGCGTGTTACCCCTGGGGAGCAGGGGAAGCTCCCCTGGATCCTTTCCTGGTTCTTTTCCCCAACGGCTCTGGGCACCTAGAGGCCGGCCCCTGGGCTCCAGGCACCAGGTGCAGGAGCTTGGCTTGTTGTTTCCTCTGCTCCCAGCAGCAGAAGGTTGTTTGTTAGGCCTAGTGCCCAGGGACATGCGCACTTGCTCCACACCTGGCAGAGCCACATGTCTCTGCTCTTCTTCCTGGAGGTCCCTAGTGGGTAGTTGGGCATGAGGGCAAAGCCCATGGCAATAGGTCCCTGGTATGGCCACCCAACACGTATGTACCTGGTGGCCGGCCGGAGGGAAGAGGAACCTTCCGGAGAGCAACCTCTCCGGCTCAGGGAAGAGGAGACGGAGGGCAGCTCTGGAAAGGAGGAAAGGGAGAGGGTGAGGCCAAGGAAGAGGGAGGGCAGAGGGGCTGGGCCAGGTGTTTTCACCAGAGGAGCCAGGCTGTCAGATAGAGTTCCTTCTAGCCCTCGCCCACCACTCCGGCCGGCCCCGCCCCCCAGGACTCAGAAGCCTGCAACAGAGAGGGCTTTGATCTGGCAAGTGGAATGAGATCTACAAGTGGGCTTTGGGGCACAGACGGGGGGGTGGGCAGGGAGGGGCGCTGCTCATCTGCCTGTCCTCTCTCACCTTCTCCCCTGGCCCAAGCAGCTTCCCAGCCCACCCACCCAGGCAAACTCACTCATCCCTGTGCTGTGCCATGCAGCGGGGCACACAGGACAGGAGTGCCATGGGGAAAGAATGAAAGAGCTCAGGAAGGGGTGGTGACTGCCCAGAGTGACCTGACAGGTGAGGGCTGGGCCATCCCTATCCACAGAGCTGGGGAGGCTCAAGGAACCCCCTAAATACCCAGAGACCAAATGCAACCTCATCTGGATACATGATCCCAAAAGCTTCCTAGACACCAAAACGGTATTGGCAGCCAAATACTAACAGGTTGTACTCCCCATTCTGGCCTAGGGCAAGCCTTCTGAGGGTTCTCTCCTTTCCCCTTTCCTTCCCACCCCTCCAGCTCTCCCGTCTTCATGCCCCTACTTCCTCAGAGCTGCAGGCTGGCTTCTGCACATACCTCACACCTCTTGGACCGTAAATGAGCCTTTCCCAAGCCCACCTCTTGTGGGAAGCCCACCAGATTGAGCAGGGACGGAGAAGTGAGGAGCCAGACACCCACAGGCCTTGGTCTCCAGACCCCGCAACGGGCCAGGCCTGAAAGAGAGGGTCCATCTCTACCCCTGGCCGCTCTGCCCAGCCCCAGGGTCCTCAGGGTCAGGGCTTTGAGCAGTGGAGGGAGAGGACAGGGGCCGAGGCCTCTCCAGGCTTGAGTTTCCAGCAAACAGCTCAGCATGGGATGGGGAGTGACTCTTGGTTCCAACACTTCCTTGGGGTCAGGGATGGAACTCTTGGGAGCAAAAGTGGGACGGGAAGAGGCTTAGTCTCTTATCTGGGTCATCCCTGCCATCAAAATGCCCATGGGCAGCAACTATCTTAGAGGAGTCCTTGCTCTCAGGAACACAGGTCTGATGCTTCCAGAAAGGGCAACTGGAGGAGGGGGGCAAGGAGGGGAGCCAGAAGGGGAGAAGGTAAGTCACCCCAGATGACTTCCGAGGCTACTTCTGAGCCAAGACTCTGTGGTCCTGTGAGCCCGAGAATCCTGGAGCTGGAGCTGTTGTGGTCCCAAGATACTAGGACTGTAACCATTGTCATCACAGTAATGGCTCCAGGCTCTGTTTCCAAACTATCCACAAGCTGGAACAGGGAGCCCGACCTGCTCTGCTCAACCTCAGAGCCTGCCGGCCAGGCTGCTTCACTGGAGTCTTTATGCCCTTGACGCTGTTCTCCATGGGGCACACGATGCAGCAAACCACCAAGTCCAACATCAAGTCCTGACTAGTGTCTTTGGTGGAAAAGCCACAGGTGGCAGGGTGGATCCTAGCAAGGGAGAGATGAAGGCTGTCTTCTTCCGGGTCCCAGAAAGCTTCCTGGAGGAGGAGAACGGGCAGGAGAAGGGAGTGGGATAGAGAGAAAAAGAGGGTATTTCAAAAGGGTTAGGAGGCATGGTCATTCCCGATAGCAGGGTGAGCGCTCTGAGGGAAATGGCCTTGTTTGAGAATTGAGGAGAGGAGGGGCCAGAGAAGGCAGGAGGGAGGAGGGGAGTCTGGTCTGGCTGCATTCCCCTCCTCCACCAGCCATGGGCCCAGAGTCTGAGGACTCAGGCCCCAAGGGCCAAGTAGGGCTGTGCCCCGAAAGCCTCATGTTTCTCACCCCCAGCTGCTCAGCCCTCTGCTCCAGGCTGCAGGCCACTTTCAGCCCCTCTTAGGCTGAACCCCTAGGGGAGGGGTCCCGCTGATCTCCCCCAGGGCTGATTAACAGCACACAGCTGGAGAAAGACATCTGCTCTTCCCCCGGGGAGGCCTGTCCTTGCTCCCCCAAGAGGGTGGAGCCTGCAGGCATCTTCCTCTAAGGAGACAGGGCTGTCTTTGCAGGCATCCAAGGAGGCTGGACAGAGAATAGAGAAGGTAAACACTTATCTAGTGCTAGCCTTCTGGCAGGTGGGGACGTCTTTATCTCGCAGAGAGGAAACTGTGACCCGAGCAGCTGCAGACACTTGCGCAAAGCCCCCCCATGGGGAAAAGACTGCATGCCAGTTGGTCTGGCCCCAAAGCCAGTTCTTTTCCGGCTTCAAGGAGGTCCGTGCCCAGCCGCTGTGTTCTGCCCCTATCTCCACTGCACCCTCACCCCTGGCCAACAGATCTGCCCCCAAAGGAACTGCAGTGTTGATGGGTCCCTTCCTGGAGGCGGGGCAGATAGCAAGGTTGCCCCCAGTGCCGGCCCACTTCCCATTTCTTGTTGATACTGCAGCTTTTCTGCCGGCTGGTGGTCACAGCTCACCCTCACCAAGGGCCTTCTACGTGTCAGCCACCGGGCCAAGCATTTTAGAGGCTGACAGCTTCATCCTCTCAGCTGCTCTAGGAGGAGGTCCTGTTACTCCTTCCATTTTACACATAAGGAGAGAGGAGCTCAGCAAGCTGAAGGAACCCTGAAGATCGCACAACTGTGAGCGGTGGAGGTGAGGCTGACATCCAGAACCCTCTTGAGGAAGCTCTGTACCGACTTGGTGATACAATTGGTGGGGGTGTGACTTTCCATCTCCCCTAACTGGGGTCAGCTGGATTGGAACAGCAAACTCCCTCGTGCCTGCCCTTTCTGTGGGCCTGGAGCTCTGCCACCAAGAGAGGCAGCCACCTCTCCCAGCCCAGGCTGCTGGGGTGCAGGGGTCTACTCACTCTGGTCACAAACTGGGGATCAGCTCCCTCCGAGGTCAGAAAGAAATGACTTGTGAGTGTTTGGAAAGTAGACACAGGGACAGGCTCACATCCTGTTACTCATTTGCTGTGAGACCTTGGACAGATTACCCAACTTCTCTGTGCCTCGGTTGTGCTGCCATCTGTACAGTGAGGAAATAAGAGTGGCAGGCTCGTAGGGATAACGAGAGGGCTGAGTTGGAGAGACTTTGCAGAGTGTGGAACAGCGCCGGGCACACGGGAGACATGATTGATTTATTATTAGCTGGAGAATCAGGAGGGGACTGTTTAAAAGGAGAGGGTGGGACATATGGACCGGTCTACCAAAAGGATGTGGTTGAGTTTGGGGAGGGGCATCTAGGTTACCTAATTTTCGAGGCCAAGGGTTCCTGAGAGGGAAGGAAAGGGTGGATGGTTTCCAGGTGACATTCCTCCCTTCCCACCCCCATCCCCAGGAGGATAAAAATTCCTCACAGGTTTCTGTGCTTTCATGTGGAGCCTGCCAAGCCCTGGCCAGCATTCCGCGGCTCCTCCTGCGGGTTGGGGGCTGGTGGAGGGGGTCATCAGCCCCTTTTACAGCTGTGTAAATTGTGAGGGTAGAGGCCAGTACCTGCGATTTCAGCTGGGAGCTGCGTGAAGCCAGAGGGGCTTTGAGGCTGAGGCCAAGGGGAGGAAGCCCACCTGGGTGGATGTTCAAGGGCACACCCTTAAACCAGCACCCGCAATGTGTGCCGATGCCTGGGGTGGGGACCAGGAGGACCAGGCCCATCCTGCTGCCATCCCTGTCATGACAGCCCCCAGAGACCGTGTTGCATGTGGACACCGGGGGACATGCAGTGTTGTTCCAAGGGACACAGTCCCCGATCTGTTTCTGCAGCTCCCAAGCCACTAAGGAATAGGCAGGACCAAGAGAGATATCTATCCCAACTGATCAGAACTAGGGAGCCAGGGGAGATGGCAGAGAAAATTGCATGGGTGGAGAATTAAGGGCAGGCTTCCTGGAGGAGAGGGTAGGGAAGATCAAGACCTGGAAGGGGAGGATCAGGGTTGGAGCTGCAAGGCTGGGTGTGATTGGACACGGAGGCCTGCTCTTTTATCCTTGTGCGTACGTGTTCTTCTGCATCCATCTGTCCATCCAGACATTGACCCATTTTATATTCGTCTGAACAGGGCCTGCAAAAGCCCTTTCCCCATCAGTTGGAGCTGTCCCTTCACAGGATGGGTTAAATGACAGGTAGTGAGCTTCACAGAAGTTTCATGAGAAGCTATGCAGGAAGGAGCCCTGAACAGCGTGGGAGCTCCTTTAAGTGTCTGCCAAGGTGTCCTTCCTGCTCCGGAGTGCTGTGAGGTCCTCTGCCTTTAGTTCTACCCTCTGGCAGTCTGGAACTAGTGGCCTCAAGCCAGCTGCTTTCCCCATTTCTCCCATTTGCTTCCCTGCCATCTCCAACCCGCCCCTCCTCCCTGCTCGGGCCTGGCCTCACCAAGGCCCATGTGGACTTGCACATCCTTCCGCCCCAGCCTCCCTACTCCGGTCTGGCCTCTTTGTTACAGCCAGGGCTGTCTCTGAAGGACCTTGCTGTGAGTGTGGACTTCCCTTGCTCAAAAACCTTCCGTGGCTCCCCATTGCCTACAGCAAGACAACCGAGGGCCCTAATCCCAGTGGATCCTGGGCTTTCACTCACTTTTACACGAGACATTTGCCCCACCTGCAGCGCACTCCCAATCTCTTGCCACCAGCTTGCTTGCAGCACAACCACTGCTTCCGGTCCAGGCTCAGGAACTGCCTCCCCCATGAGGGCCCTGGCTGGCGCCCCCACCCAGGCCATGACTGAGTTGTGGGGATGGTTTCCAGGAGGGCAGGGCCATGTCTTCTTGTATTTGTATTCCCAGCACCCCGCGGGCACTCCACAAATGTAACCCACCAGTCAAACCAGTCCATGACTGAGTGAATTCCTGTCCTTGAGCTTGGAGGACTCCCATCTTCCCATTGCTGCTTGTCAGAACCCTTCTCTTCTGCTGAGGGCATCGCAGAGCTTCCCCATCCATGACACCACCCCTGGGGCCCTCGCCTGGGATGCCCCACTCTTTCCCTCGCCCCCGGGGGATCATGCTCGTCATCTTTGTGTCCAGTGAGAGCCCCCGTGAACTGAGTCCTCCTTCATGCTGTTGGTTTGTTATTCACGTTGATAGACACTTAATGCTCCAGAAATTGCCAAAACCCTCTTCAAAATTACTTTGGTGGAGTTGCTGAGCTCCTGTGGCTACAGGGGCTGGGCCTTGCTGTCCCGAGGGGAGGCAGCTATGAGCAAGCCCACTGAGGTCAGACCACTGCGGCCTCTGCCCCCTCTTCAGAGCTGAGTCACTGGGCCCAGAGACATTGAATCTCCTCTGGGGTCATCCACCAGGGAGTGGAAGGCCGGGCTAGTCCCCAGACTGCTCCTTTTCCCTTGTGGCCGGGCAGGAGTCCTGTCACCCAGCCCGGGACCACCCAGCACAGATGGGTGCTCAATAAAGGGAGACATCTGTGGTACAGAATTTCTTTTTAAAGTGACACCAAATGCAGCTTCTTATTTTGAGTTTTGTTGATTGAGAATCCAGTAGTGTCCCAACCAGGTGATGAGTCATTTCTATTTCTGATGCGAGAAGACATTTCAAGGACGACTCACTACTTCCGGGATGAAACGGAAGGACCGATGCTTTGGCCCTTTTGGTTCTTGAAGCAGCTCCCTGGCTGTGGGCAGGAACAGGCACGGAGGAAAGGCGGTATAAAGGGGGCCAAGAAGAAAGTGGCGGGTCCACTTTCTAAGAAAGATTGGTGTGATGTGAAGGCACCAGCTACATCAGTATAAGAAATACTGGAAAAACACGAGTCATGAGAACTTACGGAGCCCAAATCGCATCTGATGGTCTCAAGGATCATGTTGTTGAAGTGAGCCCGCGGATCCACAGAACGACGAAGCCGCATTTAGAAAACTCAAGCTAATTACTGGGGATGGTCAGGGCAAAAGCTGCCTGACTAACTTCCATGGCGTGGACCTTACCCAGGACAAAATGTGCTCATGGTCAAAAGCTGGCAGACCATGACCGAGGCTCACGTTGGTGCCAACCCTACTGATGGGTATTTGCTTCATCTGTTCTGTGTTGGTTTTACAAAAAAAACACAGCAATCAGATTTGGAAGACCTCCTATGCTCAGCATCAACAGACCCATCAAATCTGGAAGAAGATGATGGAAAGCATGACCCGAGAGGTGCAGACAAATGTCTTGGAAGAAGTGCTCAAGACATTGGTTCCAGGTAGCATTGGAAAAGTAGAAAAGGCTTGCCAGTCTATTTATCTGCTTCAGGATGCCTTCGTCAGCAAAGTCAAAATGCCGAAGAAGCCCAGGTTTGAATGGGGAACATTCCCAGAGCTTCGTGGTGAAGGCTGCAGCGCTGGAAAAGCCACCAAAGAGAAACGGGTGCTAAAGTTGGATGAGCTGATGGTTACGAGTCCAAGAATCTGTTTAAAATTCAGATATTTAACAGTGACAAGTAAAATCCCATTTATGATTTAAAAAAACAAAAACAAAGTCAGGCCACTTTGGTCTTCTACCCGCCTCCTCTGTTGTGCCCCTGATAAAGGAGGGGGGTAGGCCTCATCTCCGGGGGCCTTCTTCCCCCCCGGCAGCTCCCGTGATTGGTTAGAGGTGGAGCCCTGGGTACCCCTCTGCTCCCTCTCAGAGCAGAGAAGGACTCCATCCAAACTGGAAAGTGACCCCCCACCGCCCTACCTGGGAGTCGGACCCCATATCCCTCTCTACGGCCACTCCCATCTGCCCCTGCTCTGGCCCCAGAGGGAACAAGTCTCCTCTGCCCTCTGGACCTCTTGCTCCATCCCTGAGGTCTTTCCTCTCTTGCTGTAGAGCAGGCTCCCAGCCCCCACCAGGCTCACCTGCTTGGCTCCTTTCCCGGGGGACACTGAGATGTTATCCCCGGGGTTATGGGCCTCAATTGGGGCATTGTTCCCACCGGGTCCAGAGTAGGACAAGGGAGGGACGGGGCAGACACTGGGAATGTCCAGGTGCCACACAGGCCGGCTTTGTCCTCCTCCTCCACTTCCTTCCCTGCCCTTCTACCTGTCCAGGCCCCCTCCCTGTCACCCCCACCCAGATCACAGACCCTCCCCTCGCCTCTCCCCAGGCCCCTCCACTGCCAGGGGCAAGGCAGCTGTCATGGGGTGGGGTTCGGGATTGCCTCCGGCAGTTCTGCAGGAGCTAGGTGTCCCCTGTGCATGACAGTGCTCCACAGAGCTGGGTCCTCGCTCAGGTAGGCCCAGCCCTGCCTGCCCAACTTGTCTGGCGGTGGCACCCCTGTCCGGTAAGCACCCTGTCTGGCCCTTGCCCTAGACCTGTCCCCTCATCCCCTGTGCCATCCAGATCCAGCCCAGCCTGAGCTGCCTCATGGGGACTTCTCCCAGGAGGCAGAACAGGCCTAACACAAAAATTAGTTCCCAAGAGCTGACCCCAGAACCTGGACTCCTGGAAGCTGTGTGACCTTTGTGAGTTACTGCATTCTGAAGGCTCCATTGGTCTCATCTACAAAATGCCAGTGTTGGGCCGTCTTCTCTGAGTTTCCCTTGGCCCACCTGTGCCTCCTGGGAAGTGGAGACACAGCTGGAGACTGACCAGCAGAGAAAAGAGCCCCCACCCCTAGACTCCTGCCTCTCTTTAACCTCCAGCCTGAGCTTTGTCCCCGAAGCATGAGTGACAGCCAAAGAAAGCACACGGAAACCTGCACCATTGCACGTGAAACTGATCCCCAGCTCCAGATCCAGTTTCTCCTCTCAGCGGCCCCCAGGCCGCCCTCACACCTGCTCTGGGCCCCTTTGTACGTGAGGCCAGGAGGCTAGCTGTCTTTCATCCACCTCCTGCCCCATTCACGCCTTAAGCTTGGGGCACCGCCTCCCGCCTCCTAGGTGGGGCGTGATTGCTGTCGGTTGGCCCAGGGGGCATCCCAGAGCCTGGCTTTCCTCCCCGCTTCTCTCACCTGGAGAGAGAAATCACAGAGGAGGGAGATCAGGGTGAAGAGGCTGAGGGCAGGAGGGAAGCACCGTGTCCTAGCGCATGCAGGAAAGAGGTTCAATACTGGGGGTTTTGTTCAGAAGGGCTTCTTGAAGGAGGGGCAATTCCTCATCTGGGTTTAGGACGCGTGGAAGCCCAGCAGTGCCTCAGAGCAGGTCTTCCCCTTCAGGTCAGGCCTGACGGGAGCCATTCACTGAGTTAGTTTTAGGCACCGTTTTAGGTATTGGGAATACGGCTGCAGACAAAGCACAGGCCCGGCTTTAGCAGGGTTTATATTCCTGAGTGGGGTTGAAGAAGACAGACACAAACAGATGAGATGTTAGTTGGTTACAACTGCTTAAGAGAAAAATTAAAATGGATAAGGGAACAGGGAGCGACCAGGGGACAGTTTAGCTGAGGAGCTCGGCAGGCCTCTCTGAGAAGGTGACGTTCAAGAAGTGAACTGGGTGGACAGCTGAGGGAAGATACCGCAGGCAGAGGGAACAGTCAGTGCGAAGGCTCTGCGGTGGAGACAGCGTGCCGTGTTGAGAAAACAGCAACATGTGGAGTGAAGGGAGGGGAGGGTGGTAGGAGATGAGTCTGGAGTCCGAACACACCAGGTTCTGCAGACCGTGGCCATGAATTGTATTCAGAGCGAGGTGGGGTAAAAAAAGACAGCCAGGGTGCCTCTCCTTTGGGGCCCCTGGAAGGCTCTAGCAATGCCCTCCTCCTCACTGCTTCCCAGGCCTAGGAAGTTAGAAGCTGAGTTTGGGTGTCGGAAAAAGACCTGGTTTACTCATCCATTCATGCATCCATCTGTCCACGCATCCCACCATCTATCCAGTTATTTGACCATATTTATTGCACACCTACTCTGTGGTTGGTGCTGCCACTTACTAGAGAGTCGCCTTGAGCAAATGGCTTATCTCCTGTCTCTGTAAAGTGGGGTCAGCAATAATTCTTTTCGTTGCTTCAGATGCTTGTGAGGACTAAGCAAAAAAAAAAAAAAAAAAAATGCTTCAGTTGCTTTGCACAGCCCCGGACACATAGTGAGCAGTCATACATGGTCACCACACCACTAGTTGCTAGTGTTTACACGCTCCTCCACACCAGCTTCTCTGATCCCCCGGAGGCAGTTGGACTGTGTGCACCCTGCTTTGGGGAGCTCTCCCAGAGAGGGCGTCCCTGCTCTGTGTTCCCAGAGCTTCCCTGTGCTCCTTTCCCTTCCCAAACCGACCCACCCCTGCCCTCTGCCCTCTGCCCTTTGCCTCCTGCCCCTGTGTGTTGTCAGAACTCAACAGAGCATCCGCCTGGGCCTCACATTCTAATTGGCCCCTTTACTTGTCAACCCACCTCTGTCTGCCCCACCTCGTGAGCCACCCACTCACCACCTTCTCCAGAAAGGGGGTGTGCTGTCTTATGTTGGCCCAACTGGGGGCTCAAAGCCCAGAAACAGAAACTTAAGTTCTCTGGAGCAAAACCTGGAAGAAGCCCAGGCTTTGAAGCCCTTTGGAGTCAGACACGTTGAGCAAATGCTGGCTTCAGCACATCCTTGCTGTTGATCCCTGCAAGTCACTTCATGTCTCCGAGCCTCAGTTTCTTCACCTGCCCAAGGGAGCAACAGCAGCTGCAGGTGAAGGGCTGCTGGGGATCGGAGGGCCGCACACGCCAGCTCCTGCGTGAGGAGCACATTTCCCGAGTTCCTGGGAACAGTGGGCAAGTCGGCGTGTGCACACACACCCTTGCTGAAAAGGGGGTTCTGGGCCCGGGCCTGGGGTGTGAATCCCAGAAATCACACTCACATATGCGTGTGCTTTTGTCTGGGGTGAGGATCGTAGCTTTCATCAGGTTCTCCAAGGGGTCCTGAGCCAAAAAGATGAGGACGGGAGGATGACGTGGCCACACACTTAAAAGGAATGTAGAATTCGTTTGTTCATTTTTTAAAAATTCGACATTTGGTCAACAGAGTTTTGGTGACCTCTCTGTGCCAGGCCCTGGGGGTAGTCAGAAACACACATCAAGGTGCGCCCCCATAATGGTGGGGACTAGCCCCCTGGGGACACTGTGCTTCCAGTACATAGAGCTCCTCACCGGGTCATCTTCAGTGACGCTTTCTGCTGCCCTGTGGGAGAGGCCGGGAGGGGGTCATTTTACAGGTGGTAAACTGAGGCTCGGGGATGCTAAGTGACTGGTCCAAAGTCACACAATGGAGAAGCCAGGACTGCGAGCCCTGCACCCTCACCTCCCTCGGGCATGTCCACCAGCCTGCCGGGAGTGGAAAACTGCTTCCTGGGCACAGGGCTGCACGGGGCGCATACAGGCTTGTTCATCCTCCTCCTCCTTCTCCTGGCCTTGGATGCTTGGTGCAGCCCACCCACTGCCCTCGGCCATGGGGCCTGTAGGGCCCTGGCCCAGCCACGGGTTCCCCTCCATAACTCCTATCACTCCCTGCGTCCCGCGCCCACCGCCACCTCCCATGGAGGGATGTAATCAGGACTTGCTGGAAGAAGCAGGCTGGCTTTGGAGCCAAAGGTTTTGAAGGAGGGGGTGGCTTGTGCATTAGATGGAATGGGTGGGGTTGTGAGAGGTGGGGGGCACCTGCTGAGGGTCCCTACCTCCCCACACAGCTTCCCCTGCCCTTCTCCAACATGATCTTTTTGATGCCGCTGAGGATAAGCCAGGCCTCAGCCCACGCGAAACTCTTCGCACACACCTCCAGCTCCAGGCAGTCCCCAGGACCTTGTCAGGGGCTGGCCCCGTGCCTAGGTCCCAGCCCTGGGCACCAGGTAGCAGTGGGGGGCAGGAGGCCCAGCGTGCTCCAGTATTTATTTATTTATTTGAAGGCACAGCATTTATACAAACTAGCTTGGATTCCCCGGGGGCCTGGGGGAGGGAGACGCTGCTGCCTGGGCCTTTGATGTGTGAGAGAAGAGATGGGGAGATGGTGCTGGGAGTTGCTGCCACTGTGGGGTGTGTGTGGGGGCGGGGGGTTGGCTGGGGGTGGGGGGAGAGGAACGCTGGTGACATCACCCCAGGAGGCCAAGGATGGTGGGCACTGTGGCCAGGCCCAGGGATGACTAGAAAGGATTGGAAGGTGGGAAAGAGAATGGAGGCCATTCCTGACCTGGACCCCTTGGTCAGAAGGCTGGCTGCGACCCACCCCCACAGGGCTATAGCCGTTGCCTTGGGTGTAGGAGCTCAAACACCCCCGAGGGAGAAGGGGAGAAGGGAGGCAGGATGACGGAGGCCCGGAGGCAGGAGCCGCCACAGCCCTGTAGGCAGTGGCCAGGCTCTGAGCAACTCCATTCAGTGCCTCCCACCAGCCACCCCATAGAGAGGCCTAGACGATGGTGACACAGCCCCTGGAAGGCCAACATTCAAGGGTCAGGGGCATCGAAGTACAGGCCAGAGAGACCCACTCAGGACCACCAAGACTCACCAAGAGGGGCTCTGTGACTGGGCCCTCCCATCTCTCCATATGTCTAGGGTGATCAAGGGGATGAGTGCTGAGTGATGAGGGGTGCTTGCTCATAATGAATGAATGAATGAATGAATGAAGATGATACGGATGCAATGACAGAAAGACAGGAACACATCTAGCATGTCACCCATATTTACTTCTGAGTGTCTTCCACGGGCCAGGCACGGTTCTAGGGGAGAATGAGGGCACCCGGGGGGGATACAGGGTGCAGGGTGAGGGGAAGCTGGGGCTGGGGAGATGGTGAGCCATCTTGTTAGCCTCCATCCATTGGCTAACTTAGAAAAAGGTTCAAGACTAAAAATAGGACAAAGAGCATACCTTTAGTCTATTTCACTTAGATTAACCTATTGTTAATTTTTTACCCCAGTTATTTTATCAGTCTCTCTCTCTTCACTGTTTTCCCCGAACAACTGAAGGGTGAGGTGTGTGGATCATAGCCCTTTACCCCTAAATCGTTCAATGTGTATTTCCTGGGAATAGGGAGGTTCTCAGTCCCCAATTTCATAAATAGGCATCGACACAATATTTTATTCAATCTACTATCCATATGTCCGTATGTCCATTGGACATCCATATGTCTATTTTTCAATTTTGATTAGACTTGATTCTATTGACATGGAGGTGAGCCTGTGGGGCGTCCCCAGCAGGTCGGGACGTCCTGGTGCTGCACTCAGCAGACCTTGGGAGGGCAAGAGGGCAACCCAGGCTGGGACCCCTAGTTCTCCAAGGACAAGGTGTCCCCACCTTCTCAGGCAGGGACCCCATTTTGAAGGTACTTTGAGACCAGGTTCCCAGGTGTCAGGAGCTCTTGAGCAGGCTCCCAAGTACCTGAAGAAACTTCCTTTTGCCCTGCACACCTAGGGGCTGTAAACTCGGAAAAAAAGAAAAACTCCCAGTTTCAAGAAAGTCCACAAAACAGCACAGCCAGCATGCCATCCATCTGGCCTGCCACCCTCCCCAGCACACTCACTCCAGGGGTGGAGATGAGTGGGCGGACCCACATCAGTGCTTGCAAATGTTCCAGCCGGCAAGTCCCAGGCCCAGGCAGGGCCAGGGGTGGCCAGTGGGAAAGCGGTGTCCCAATCCCAGGGAGCCTCTGGGATTTATGAGTCCCTGGGATTTATGGCGGGTGGAGTCTCTACCCACGGACAGCTGAAACCCTCCTGTGTCTCTGAGCCTCTTCTGGAAAGTCCCCTCGCCCCGTGGTAGGCTCTGGTCCCTTCCCCATACTCTTGACTTTGCTAGAGCTGCACTTTCCAGGGCAGGGTCCTTGCCTATCATCTTCTCCGCCATATCCCCACACCTAGAACAGTGCCTGGTACCCAGTAGGTGTCAATAAATATTTTTATTTCTATCCAGGAGACCACATTAGCATTTGTGTTTTATGGTTCTAAAGCTCTGCCAGACAAATCATTGGTCTGCTAATCCCAGGGACCTTAGGCTTTGTATAGTAGTGGGTGGGAGCGTGCTACTCCATCCATTGGCTAAATCCAGTGACCTCCATGCACCACCTATTGGAAAACATAAAAGGAGCTGGAGAGAGAAAGCGTGGTGGGGCAGAGAGGAGTCTCAGGAAGAGCAGTGACCACCTGGTGTTTACCCCTGCTGAAGGCCAATGGGTGGAGCCTGCAGCCAGAAGACTCTTGGTTTGACATCAAGAAGGACTTCTCAGTATATTTTGGTGTATCTTGGACCGTTTCATTGTCAACCTATCCAGAGACACTAGGGTGCCAGAGATGACTTCTTGACCCTTCCAGATGGCCCTTTGAGGGCCTCCTGAGCCCATCCAAGGCTCTGCCCACCAGGCGTGGGAGGCCGGACTACGGATGGTTGGCTTAAGACTGTGTCCTCGGACTGCGCCAATGGGGCCAAAGGTGCCCCACACACTGCCTGGTCTGGGATGGGATCCAAACTTGGTCCCCAGGGTCCTCCCACCCCTGCTGGACAGCAGCCTCTCCCAGTGACTCAGCCCTGACGTCGTGGGGCAAGCGGAAAGGCAGAGGGCGTGGGAGGTGGTGTACCCTCCCTCCTGTCCTCACCTCCCTGGGCTCAGTCCCTATAACCTCCTTCCCTTCCACCATTCCTATCCTTTCTAAACTCTCCGTGAGTTTCCCATGAACCCATGCACCCAGAGCTGTTGCCCTTGCCCATGGAGACACGCCCTGCGTGTGCCTAGGTGTGGGCCAGGCCACTGTGGCTTGTGGGATGGAAGAAGCACTGTGTGAGAGGGGTCCTCTTCTGGATCCCACTCCCTGACCCCTCACCGTGGCAGGCCCCAATTAGGAAGCGGTGGAGTACCAGCTTCTTTCTCCAGTGGCTGGGCTCCTCTTGATTCACACCTGACCTCTCTGTGCCCCCAGGCCTTGGATCTGTTTATCTACCTACTTTCCAGGGCCTCCCTTCTATGAGGGATCTCGTTTTTTTTTCCCCAGATGGAAGAGGGTCTCTGAGACTCGAACTTTCCCCCTCGAAGGCCAGTGAACTTGGGCCTCCAAATCTGTCCTGCCTGCACCTGGCTCAGCAGGCCCCCTCCTCTGCCTCACTTCAAAGCCCGGAGCCAGCAGGAGCTAATTACATGCCCCCCACCCCTCTCACTCGTTAAGTGTCATTAGCCCCAGTTTACAGATGAGGAAACTGAGACTGGGGAGGTGGAGGACGTCACCCCCTCACCCCCGCCCTGGCCCTTGAGCCAGGGCTGGCACAGGGTCTGGGGACCCTGCCAAGACTCCCTTTCCTTGGAGAAGCCCGGCCCCCAGATTCCCTTTCCAGGTCCCAATTCCTGCTTCTCCCCAGCTCTTCTGTCCTTCCCCCGGAGCCAGCTATGGGTTCGGGCAGACCGCTGTGGAGCCCTCGGGATGGGGTGGGCAGGGAGCCTCTCTGAAATCGCACAGAGGCAAAATGTAAATGAGACCCCCAATTACTACAGAGTCAGGGCGGTGGCACTTTAGGTAATACGACTTGGGGAGTGGAGGGACCCCCACCCTCCTGCTCATCAGTTTGCCAGAGGCCTCCCCTGTGGGAAGAGGTCTCCACGATGCCATCATGCGGAGTGGAGCTGGGCTGGGTGGGGCTGGGTGGGATGAGGTGGGGCGGGGCTGGGGAGGGTGCTGACACTGGCAGCACTTGGGAGGGCACCGAGCTGATGCCGTCAGCTAGGACGGCCCTGCCCTCGGGGACAAGAGAGAAACTGCATCTCAGCCCCTCCTGGAACAGGCCGGGCCTCCCTCTGCAGTCTGGGAGCATGTCCAGCTCCGAGACCCTGTCTGACTCAGCCCGAGGAGCTGTGAGATCTTCAAGACGCCCCTCAGCAAAGGGGGACAGGCCCTCATTTTTACAGACAGGGAGATGGAGGTCCAGTGTGACTGCATGGCACAGAGGGGAAAGCAGAATGTGGAGAGTACAGTCAGTGAAGCTGGGGTTCCCGAGGGAAAAGTAAAGGCTGGGAGTGGGCAGGTGGTGAGACGTGAGGGGGCTGGGCGGGGAAACGCGTGCTCACCGCGCTGCGACCTTCCCATGCGCTGAGATCTTATGACAAATTTCTTCCATGGCTCCTATGGACAGATGTCTTGCCGGGCCCACGGCAGAAGGTAAATACTCATCTACTCACTAGTTGAGTTTTTCGATGCTAAGGACTTCGTGAACGTACACGGGTTTAAACCGCAGCGAGAGAGATGGGGGACCGACTACAGGAAGAACTTTGCGCTTCAGTGGTGAGGGTCTCCGAGATAAGCACCCAATACCGGAGCAGGCACTCGGCCCTGTCTGGGACCCTAGATCCTCCTCTGGGCTGGAGGGAGGCCTCCACCCTGCAGGCTTCTCCCCTCCACGCGGTTCTCAGGTTGGGATGAAAGTCCTGTGGACTTCGTCTGTCATCATGGGAAGATCCCACATCCGGGAAAAATGGAGGTGACATCACCGCAGCTTTGGACCAGGTGTGCAGCTGCCCCTTGCTGAGCCTTCGCCCCTGCAGCTGCAGGGGTCTCGGCTGAGGTCTCATGGGGGAGCTCTGGGGAGAGGACCAGTCAGGAAGCAGAGGGAAGAGGAACCGAAGAGCCTGGCTCCCCGCTCCTCCCTCTGCCCCCACCCTGTCTCTTTCCAGCACCGGATGCATCTCTTCAGGGTCCTTTTGGCCTGGTGACTCCTTAGGAGTGGCCGCAGCCAGATGAAGTGACTTGGAGAGCAGAGAAGTCAGGGACCTGGCTGTTTGACTCAGTGGGGGTGTCGCTGCTCTGCCCTGAGCCTTAGTCTCCTCTGTTTTCCAATGAGAGGCTCGGGCCCGAGTGTGGATTTTCCAGCGGTAAAGGATTCCACGTTATTGCCACCTGCGTAGAAGGACAATTAGAGGACAGACCTGAGCTAACCTGCTGTGGGTAAATCGAGGGCGGGGTCCAGGATGCAGCTCCCTGCGGATATTCACGGCTGCAGACTCTGTCCTCTCCCCTGGGGAAGGCCTCTCCTTCCTCCTTCCTCAGCCTTCATCAGCAGGTACCCAAGGTTGCCCTGGGACGACTCCTGTGCCTTGTATTCCTCTCGGTGGGCTGCGTCCCACCTCCCCTTGGAGGATGGAAGATCTTCAAGGCAGGGCTGGCTTCTCTGGGACTGACTGGCTGGCTCATGCGTGAACGTGGCGACGTGGCAGGGGCTGAGTCTCACGCAGCTTGGGCCACACCAACTCCCTCGGCTGTCTCCCTCTTGGGGAGTACGACCCCGCGCCTCTGCCCCACTGCCAAAGCCCAGCTTCTTTCGTCTGGCCTGGTGGACGCGGAGCTCTGGTCCTGGTCTGGATGCCAGCCTATGCTCTACAGACCTTCGGGGAAGCGTTCCCCAACCCTGGGCCTCGCTCACCTCCAGACCATCTCCAAAGTCCCTTCCAGTTTGGATGTTACATCAAATCTATGCTTAGAAACTCATGCGGTCCCACAAAATATCCTATCTTTCTTTTGTTCATTTGCATTCTATTTGCATAAATCTGCATGGAGCGTCAAGAGTCTCTGTTTTTCTGCTGAGCTGCCCCTGCTCCCATTTCTGGTCTCATCTCTCCCCTAAATGACATGAACGAGGAGCGGGTGCCAGGGACCATGTCTCGTCTCTGTGACCCTGTCACCTGGCACTGGACCTGTGACATAATGTGTACCCCGTAAACACTTGTTGAAGTGAAATGGCCAAGAAGAGGTGCTGGGTGTGGGGAGGGGGAGTGGTCAGCAATATCAGGGAGGCAGGCGAGTCAATGAGTCCACATTCAGAGAGTCACCAAGATGCTGAGACGGGGTCCCAGGGGTGTGTGACAGCTGCCCCAGGTCATTTGAACAGTTGGTGCCAGAGCTCCAGCTTGATCCCTTGACTTCTAGGTTGATGCTTGAGAGGTGGAGGCAGGACCTGGAGGGAGGAGGCTGGCTGGAGCGGGGTGGGGGGCTCTCCCCTTCCTATGTTACCTCCCCTCAGGCTGAAAGAGGAGCTGAACTTGGTTCTCCCAGTTACAAAGAGTGAGAGACCTGCAGGGAGGGGCAGCCCCTCTGGATGGTGAGGGGGTCCCGGACTCTGAACGGCCTGTGAGAGACCCAGAATGTGGATGGGAAGGTCGCAGAGCAGCGTGCCTTGGTCCTGGCCTTCCTTTGGGTTCCAAGGGGGCTTCTGGAGGGAGTGAAACCCTCTGCCCCAGAGCTCTCGGAACATCCGAGGAAGCCTGGTGAAATCAGCCTGGTGCAGTGACAGGGGACAGGGCCCTGGGACTGCTCAGAATGTCCCCAGTCTTGTGACCCAGGAGGACAGAGGGGGACACACAGGGCCAGCCCACCTCCAGCAGCAGGCACTCCAGCAGCCTGCCTCTACTCAGGCCCTTCTCACCGCCTCACCCACCACCCACACACCCAGGGCAGACACCCCTCAGAGGGGATTAGGGTATCCGCTCCATTAGGGGCCCAAGGGGGAGGGAGAGCTAAGGGGCAGGGTCTGAAACTGGGGGTGTGGGTCTGGAAAGATGCTGTGAAGCATTCTTTAGAGCGTGACGTCAGGCCCAGCCAGCTTCTCCATCCTACACCTCCACGGCCCCCACCCCCATTTCATCGGCACTGCTTCTGGAGCTCAGAAGGTATGAGTGGGGAGCCCCTAGATCCAAGGCCCCCTCCTCATGCCCAGGACTCTGTTGCTTTGACTGGGCACCAGGGCCCTCTGGATGGAGCCCCTGAGGGGAAACCCATCAATTCCCGAGCTCATCGAACACCCAGAGTTTGCACTATGCTTGCAGGGAGTCCTCCAGAGTGATGGGGCTGAGAGTCATCAATCTGATGGGGGAGGCAAGACACCCATGTACTCGGTATAGACGGGTGAAGCGAACATGGAAGGGCTGAGGTGCAGAGGAAAGGGTAAATAGCATCTGGCAGACTGCATCTTCTTTGGAAAAGAAGAGCCTGGAACCTAAGGAGAGGAGGAGAAAGGGATGTTGTCTCAGAGGCTTAGGGGAAGGGCAGAGTACCACGAGGGTGACGACCCTGAGCTGAGGATGGGAGCTGAGGGACCACAGAGAGCTGATGACGGAGGATGGGAAGCCAGGAAGACGGTACCTCGGTCCAGGCCTGAGGGGCTGACAGGGGAGAGGGAGGATGCTGAGTCCTCACAGGGCAGAGCGAAGGATGGAAGGGATGCAGGGGCCCAGAGGCAGGCCTGGCCCAGAGCCTCCCCGCACTCCCCGACCCCGTGCCCATCCTGGCCCACCCTGGCTCTGCCCAAGGCCAGTGTATCTTGGCCCCCAGCTCTCTCCCAGCAGAGCCAGCCCCAAGCCAGTGCCGGGAGCAGGGTGCCACAGCTGCTGCTCGGGTTCGGCGTGGAGCCTCGGTGGGGGTTAATGGGAGACTGCCAGGCGCCGCTTAATAGGATTTTAATTATACAGCTCCAGCAAGAATTTTTCCCCCCTGGGCTTGGGCCCTCACAGATACCTCCATCTCCACCTCAGCATCTTCCCAGCCGTGCAGCCTGCGCTCCCAGGCCCCCACCGCCCACCCCCACCCACCGTGTGGGCCTCTGGCCTATCTCCTGGGGGCCCAGGGAGGGCCTGGCATCTGCCCCCAGCAATCAGAGGGAGAACAACACCAGCTCTTGGGGAGAGCCCTGCTGTGGGCTGCTCCTCCGAGGTCTGCATCCAGGGCGGTGCATGGGCAGCCCTGACCTTGGTGCTGGGCAGGGAGGGCGTGCCCACCCTTCCACTCGGGATGGACTCCGTGCTCGTTTCTCCAGGGCGATCGTGCCCCATGCCAGGCCTGTTCACCATGAGTTGCTCATGTGACGCTTGCAACAACTCCAGGAGGCAGGCAGGGCAGATAGAATGATAATGTCCATTTTATGGATGAGGAAACGGAGGCCCCAAGAGTTTAAGTGACTTGCTCAGGGACAGGATGAGTAAGGAGTCTGGACTCCAAACTAGACTCCAGGTCCTGGCCATGACCCTGAACTCTACTCCCTTCCACGTCTCACCCCAGCCAGAAGGAACATGTGTAGGCCCTGTTTTGAAAGCTCTCCTCCCTTCTCCCCTTGTCTATCTCCCACTTGCCCCTCAGGCATGAGACATTAGCTCTTTCTGAGTCTGGATTAGGGTCCCCCTCTTCATGCTCACATAGCTCCCACATTTTGCCACCAAAACCCCAACACACCATATTGGATTGCCAGGTTATCTGTCTGGCTTGCTATTAATCAAGGAGTTCCTTGATCCACGAAGACAAACCTTCCTGACGCCCGCTGGTCGAGCATCGAGAGCCTCCCCATCCGGCTGTTCTCTGTGAAATGACCAGGGACCCTGACCTGCAGTTGCCCGCTCACCCCCTCCCCCCAGTCTCCCAGTCAAGCCGATGCCAGTCACCAGTGTGGCAGGGCCACCAGATGGACTTTGCTAGTGGCAGCCCTTTGTCTGAGCAAGGCGTTTCCCTTTCGGTCTTTAGTATATTTTTAACACCTAGCCTGTTTGTTTTGGAATGATTTAGATGTACAGAAAAGTGGCAAAGATAGAACGGAGATGCTTCCGTCCACCCCTCACCCAGCTCCCCACTTCGTTAATAACAGCCTGTGTCACTGAGGAAGATGTGCCCCGGCTAAAAATCAAACACCAGTACATTACTCTTAACTGAGCCCAACAGTGTATTTGGATTTCACCATTTATATTATTTATTATTTTAAAAAATTATGTATTAATTTGAGTGAGAGAGCATGAGGGGGAGAGAGAGAGAGACATTGATTTGTTGCCCCGCTCATGTACGTGTTCATTGATTTATTCTTGTAGGTGCCCTCACTGGGGATCGAACCCACAACCTTGGCGTAACGAGACGACCCTCTCATCAACTGAGCTACCTGGCCAGGGCACCATTTGTATATTTCAATTCCATTAGTAATAGATGAATCCACTCTTGCATGAGTTTTCAACTGTGTTAGAAAATGAATAGCAAAATAAGGATAGCCTTTCACCTCCTCCCTCTACCCCGAGGGCAACTCCCCTGCCCTGTTAGGCACATACACCTTTTCCTGCCCCTTTTCACCAGACAGCGAGTCTTGGACTCTGGGTGTCAGCACATCGCTTGCCCTCATCCTCTGAGCGGTGTGACGGACTGTCCCCTGCTTCCCTTCCCAATGCTCGCCCATCGCTCTGGGCTCCGCCCCAGCCTTGTGTCCTCTGGGCAGCTTCGAGGCACTCCCAGCCCCTCAGAGCACCCCTGCCTGTCACTGTACACTCCAAGTCTTTGTGTCCCTCCCTTGGTGGCAAACAGTAGGGGGTGATGACAGTGCTTAGCTGAGGCTCCCTGGGCAGCTCCCGAAATGGAATGCAGGAGTTACTTGATAATGAGGCTGTGAGTGACAAGTGAATCAGGGCTTCCTAAGATCACAAGGTGCAATCAGCAGTGGGCAGTGGCCCCCAATCCTGTGGTGGAGCAGCTAAGAAGATACAGAAGACCCAATGTCTGCCCTCAGGGGTCCCCCCGCAGCTGTTCAGGAAGCACCCACACATCCTGGCCTGGCTCCTGGGTGACTGGGGCCCACAGAGCTCCCGCCAGGCCCACATGTCTGTGCCCAGCCAGTGCCCAAGGCTGGGGGCTGGGGCTCTGGACAAAACCTCTTCCCCAGCCCATCTGCCAGGTGTGGATTCTGTTCTTTTCTGCTGGAGGCAGGGGGGTGGCTGAGATTTGCCTTGGCCTCCACTTACCCCTGCCAGCAGAGAAGGTTACATCTCAGCCTTTCTTCTCATCCACACCTCGGGCCTCAGCGAGCCCTGGAGGGCAACGTGGCACTGCTGCCTCAGCTTACCTGCCCCCATCAAAGCATCCTCTGCTCTCCTCCCAGTCGGCTGCACCACCCGCCAGTATCACGGAGAACTTATCTTGTCCCCACCTATGCCGGTGGACCTCACCCCACACTTTCCCCCAAGGCCCTGGGGGGGGGGGCTCGGGCTGGAAGGGAGCCGATTCCTGGGGCGGCAACTGTCCACCTGAGGAGCTGGCCATCTGACCTGCTGCTGCCCAGTTCATTCACCCGCCCTGCCTCGGCACTGTGCTTGTTTCTGCCAGTGCTGGGAAGAGAAAATGCTGGTGAAGAAAATGTCAGCTTCACCCCCAGAATCTGATCCTTTGATTGTGGAGCCCCTTCCCATGGGCAGTCCCATGGTCTCCCTCCCGCTGCCCCTAACTGCCTGGGCCTTCAAGTCAGAAGATGGGCAGGAAAGGGCTCTGGAGAAGAGAGGGGTCCTGGGGACCCGGGGATGAGGGGTGATGGTGGGGTGATCAGTGGGGGTGTGGCTCAAGGGGTGCACTCATGTTTAAGGGGACAGTGTTCGTAGCAGGGAGCCAGAATCCTGGGCGACCCAGGCCTCCAGCCCAGGAGAAACCGAGGGCAGCCCGGGGGGTGGGGGATTGCAGCATCAGCGGCCGGCTGCTGTGGCATGAGATGAAAGGCCTGGAGTGGGGCTGCTGGCAGACGGACAGGCGGGGCGGGTGGAGGCGTGGGGTGGGGGAGGGGAGATAAGCATCTGCGGGGGCTGCCAGGTGTAGACATGGCGGAGTGTGTTGGACGCGGGTGGGGTTTTAGCCCTTGGGATTGGGGCCTGAAGTTGGATAGGTTCCCTGTGAGGTCATCTAATCCGGGCTGATGCCTCCTAGCACTCGGTCCCGAACCAAGCAGGCCCTGCCTGGGGACAGTTCTGGGGGCTGGGAGCTGCTCCCTGGCCCCCGCCTGGCCCCCACCTTGTGCCTGTCCCCAGCACATCTCCCCGAAGTCTAACTCAGGCCCCTCTCTGTCCTACAGTCACTGCCCTCCTGGGGGAGGGTGGGCCAGTGCTGGCCACTGGTGAGTCGCTTGCTAACACCTGGGGTATAGCAAAGAGCTGGCGACTGGGTCTTTCTCAGTCACTGTTGGTCCTTGATTCTGAGTTTCTCTGAAACTTCAGCTGTATGACATTTTGTGACGTCCCCTCTCCCCACATTGAAGAGAAGGCTCTAGAGACCATGGAGAAAAGGAGAAGGAACTTTTTGGCTTCCTAAGTATCTCTCACGTTCTCTTCACTGTTCTCTACCACACCTATTTCTCGGTCCAGGCTTCTGTCTTTCCTTACCCAGAAATCCCTTCAACAGTTCCCACCCCCCTGGATCCTCCAAACTCCTCACTGCCCCTAACCCACTCTCTCCCCAGAGCTCCCACAGTGGTCTTGCTAGGGTGAGAATCTACGCCCATCATGTCTCTGCTTAATATCCTTCCATGCAGTTCTGTCCTTGGAGCCAGCAAGAGGGCCCCAGGCCCCTGAACACTCAAATACACGCAGACACCTCACTTGCTGAAGAACCTCTAGATGTCTGGGCCACGTGGGACTGGTACTGCATGCACAACCCACAATTTTAAATCTCTGCTCCTGTAATGAACACCGATTAGACCCAGATCGGGGAAGCGCTTCTGACTCTGAGTTCTCGAAACAAAAAGCAACTCTGTGTGCCAACAGAGAGTCCCTCTGCCAGTGACAGCGATGGACCTGGAACAGGCGCTTGGGTGAAATAAAAAATAAATGGATACACTTTTAAATCCTTCCTTCCAGATAGCATATATGTGATAGGTTATTTTTTAAAAAATTCAAGAATAATACAATGCATTCTTTTTTAAAAAAGATTTTACTTATTTATTTTTAGAGAGGGGGAAGAAAAGGAGAAAGAGGGAGGGAAACATTGATGTGAAAGAGAAACACAAACACCTATTGGTTGCCTCTTGCATGAGCCTCAACCAGGAACCAAATCTGAAACCCAGGCATGTGCCCTGACTGGGGATTGAACCAGTGAACTTTCAGTTTGCGGGACAATGCCTAACCAACTGAGCCACACTGGGCAGGGCCACAGTGAATTCTTACATAATACAACCACCTAGTACCATTGAGTTTCCAGGTTCTTGCTTCTCTCTGGGTTCCAGAAGTACACGCAAATTAACATTGTATTCAAATAGATGCATGCTGAAAGTAAGAAACACTTTATTCTACCAAATAATTCATATAACTCTCAATTTTGTATAAATGTAGGTCCATATGTAACAGACATGAAACTTGATAGTGAACCTTTATATTGGCAATTACAAAGCATTCATTATATTTTATAAACATATCTCATCATATTTAATCATATTTACAAATTTTTAAATTAAAAATTTAGATTTACTTCAGTAATATTCATTTACTGTTTTGATATTCATTAATTATAATTTGTACTTTGCCTTTTAATTATAATAGTTACATTAGAATATTTTAGTCATTCAGCCATATAAAAACCACAGCTTTATGAAAATTTTTTATTTTGTTGTTATGAAGACTTATTGTCTAAGAAGTCACAAAGGACATATTTTATTTAACAATGCGGCATCTCATTTTGTGGGCTTCTGTGCCCTTGTCCTGGACCCCACACATCTGAGGGGTGGCCAGCCTCATTGCTCCGTGTTTCCCGCTGGATTCCTCCACGCGGCCCACCGGAGCCTCCACGGCCGACCGCTCTGCCTTTGACTCCAGTCCCGTCCGCTGGATGTCTTCGCACAGCCCTGGACTATGCGGGTTCCCAGAATACTCTGTGTCTGCCCTGTGCCCGAGACGACTCTTTTTCCCTTGCCATCGTTTGATGGGCAAACCCAACTCACACTTCTAGTCTCAGCCTGCGAGCATCCTGCCCTGCCCCCCGCAGATGGGTGCCGGTCCGGATGTCCCACTCTGTTTGGAAGACGTCTGTGAAAGCAGATCTTCCACCATAAGACGAGGCTTGGAGGCTGCCTCCCCCTCAGATCAGGGTGTTCTTGTGGGCAGAGGCGGACAAGGGCTCCGGGAGGAGGCAGGGGCCTCTGGGGAGGGGTCAGGAGCTCTACGTGGTGACCGGAGCTCTGCGTGGTGACCAGAGCTCAGTGCTGACCCTTGCTCGGTGCTGGGACCATAGAGGTGCTGATACCTCTGAAGTCTGTAGGCCTTGGGCCTAAAGAAACTGAGCATCGTAGGGAAAACCAGCTGAGACGTTGGTCTCTGCCCGGGTCTGCACCGCCTGAGTAGGCCCCCAGAGAGCCAAGGCCTGTCTGTGAGGAGCTTGGCAGGAACCCCATTGGCCTCCCTGCCAGCTGCCCCGTAGCTCTGATGTGGGGAGGAGAAGGGGAGGCAGGATGCTGGGAGGAAGCCAGAGCGGGGTGGGGGTGCAGAGGGTGGAGATGGCAGGAAGGCAGCAGGGGCCAGTGGAGGAGGCCAACTGGCCCCTTCATTACAGCCTCCGGTTTCCTGCAGGAGGGTTCTCCTGTTGGCAGAGGGAGGGGCAGGTGGAGTATGAGGGGAGCCTTCTCACTCCTCAGAGGATAACTTCAAATACGTTGGAACCCCATGGTTTATTGAGCACCTACTGTGTGCCAGACACTGTGCTGATGTGCTTCACCTCACTTTTCCTGCAGAAGTGCAGCCTGCCCATCAGGCTGGCATCAGAGACCATCTAGTCCAATTCCCCCATTTGGCAGAAGGGGAAACTGAGGCTCAGAGAGAGGAAGTGACTTGCCCCAAGGTGAGTGAGAGGCAGAGCCTGGGCAGGAGTTTGCATCTCCTGACTCCTCGTCCAGGGGACTGTCCCCCTGTCCCCGGGGCCTCCAGGATAAGGGCACTCTCTGCTGAGAGCTGGAGGGGCCCACGGTGACGAGCACACACTCGAGTCCCCAGGATGGTAGCAGCCTGAGTGAAGAACTTCCTCTGCACCTCTCACCCCTGCATGCCGTTATGCAGAGTGGTAAGGGGACTGGGAGGTGGCAATTCAGCCTCAGTTTCCCCTTTCTCCCATGGACTAGATAGCCTGGTCTCTGTGGGCCCTGCTGCCCGCTGGCCCAGCCATCTCCTCTGTGGGTCCCCGGGTTCCCATCCAGCTTCAGCTTTCCTAAGCCCTGGCCCCCTGGGATCCTGCTTGCTCACCCCAAAGGCCGGAAGAAGGGCCTGAGATAACCCTGAGGACGAGAAAGTGAGGGGCTGGGTCTCGTCCCTTGTACACCGTATTTATTCTTCCATCATCTTTGTCATCAATGTCCTCACAGCAATGACAGATAACAGCTGAGTGCTTCTGGCTCTGCTTATAAGCAAGTACTATCATTTGCTCCCATTTTTCAGCTGGAAAAACTGAGGTCAGAGAAGCTGAGTGAGGCCTGAAGCAGCCTTATCAGAAAAATGTCAGGAGGGGCTGACTCTGCAGTCTGTGAGACAGGCACAAAGCCCACAGTCCCACCTTCTCTTCAGTCCCTCTGAGCCACAACCACCGGCTCCTCCTGCCCGTCCTGGGACACCTGAGAAACCTGCCAGGACCCCTCCCCTCTTGTCCTACCCTCACCCCAAGGCTGCAGCCTGGTCAGCCAGATGAGCCGTTATGTGCTGGGAGAGTATGCAGACCCACCAAGGGGATGCTGGGTTTCCTCCTCCCTCCCTCTGCCCTCTTGTCCATCCTGCCCATGGTTGTCCCTGCACATGGCTCTGCATGTGCCGTGGATGGCCAGAAACTCTGCTGATGGCCCCTGCTCATTCGACCAACAGTCATGAACTTGAGCTCTGCTAGTGCGCCTCCCATCACACTGGGCACAGTGCAGACAGGTCCAGGCATGGACTCCGCCCTCCTGGAGCTCACTGTCCAGTGGTGGTGATGGAGAGGAAATCTATTACCTCCATTCATTCAACAGATGATGACTCCTGGGTGCCAGATGCTATTCTGGGCACTGGGGATACAGAAATGAACAGAAAGTAGTTTAAAAAATAAACAAGTGATACAGCCTGTAGAAGGGGGTGGGTGTCATGGAGAAAAATAGTGCAGGGAGGGGGTCAGGGAGTGGGAGCACGGCTGCAGTTCTGTCACAAAACTAATTGGTGCCATGGCAGTTTGGGGATTCTTGGAGAGGAGAGAAGGTACTCCTGATTCCTGCTTCAGCTGTGCCTGCTGCCCTGGAGGGAGCTGGGAGCAGAACTGGGTACTGGAGCACCTAAAAAGCGTGGCACACCTGGCTGGTGTAGCTCAGTGGATTGAGCGCTAGCCTGTGAACCAAAGGGTCCTGGTTCCATTCCCAGTCAGGGCACAGGCCCCGGTTGTAGGCCAGGTCCCCACTTGGGGGCGTGTGAGAGGCAATCAATCGCACAGGGCTGTTTTTCTCCCTTTCCCCCTCCCTCCCCATCTCTCTAAAAAGAAATAAATAAAATCTTAAAAAAAAAAGCAAAAAAACCCCAGCATGGCATAGAGCAGGCACAGTGGGGCGTCCTGAAATGATCTCTGATGACCACCTGTGTGAGAACCTGTGTTCTCTGTGCATACCCAGAATGCATGGGGACAGGCCTGCACTCATGGGCACACGCTCACCTGGACCTGGATATGCACGTGAGTGCGCACCATCGAACAGACACCTGGTTCCTGAGGACCTGTGCTATGTCAAGTGCCCCGCCCCCAATAGGCTCAGAGCCTCATGGCGAAGGACAGAAGGCATGAAACCAGAACCTGCAGGAAGGCAGAACCACGGGGCTAGGAATTACAGAGAACTTCCAGGAGGCAGCAGACGCTGAACCAGGCTGGGCTGCCTGCACTAGATTAAGCTCGAATAACTATAGCTTTTCTGTGATGAAATGAAATGGGCTAGCTCAAAGGGTAGGTAATGTGGTAGTTTTCATCCCTGGAACCTCACAGGAATGCATGACAGCTTCAGAAGGGGATCCACAGTCTCTCTTGGGGGAGAGTACTGATGTCTTCTGAAGTTACTGGGGGCCTGTGACGTGGGGAAGCCACCGAAGAACTGGAGGAAGGAACGGCAGGGTTGAAGCAGGCAGGCTTGATCTTAGCGGGTGGTGGCAGCAACGCAGGGTGTGGGAGCAGCAGAGAGGATGGGGAAAGCTGAGTCTCGGGAAGGTGAGCCAGACAGCAGCACTCTGCGGGATTAGAACGGAGTGAGGAGGGATGTGGAGCGGGACCAAGTGCTACCAGCCAAGCACACATGTGAACACATGCACACTGCGTGTGAGCGGAAACCACCTGTGACTAGACAACAACTGTCAGTTGTGAGAGCGTTGAATGGTCCCAAGTCTGGAAGCAGGGGCCAACCCAGATGACCTCCCAGCCCCATTTCCCAAGTTGTAGGCACGTGTCCAGGTGTGCATGGCCGTGTGTGCACACTGGGGCACATGTGAGTACATACGTAGTTCGGTGCTCCTTCCTCATTGGCAGGGCTCTGTACAGTTAGCGGGGCTGCAGCCTGCACCGGTGGTGGCGTTGGGGTGGCTTGGAGGGCCTCTACCTGGGGGTGTAGCTGGGGAACGAGTATCGAAGACAGGCACATCCCTGTGGGCGTCTGTGGGAAGGGGAGTTCAGGGATCCTGCTGTCACAGGTGTGACACACAGGTGTGTGTGGGTGTGCATGTGTAGGAGGAAGGACTGAGGAGGTACGAATGTGTGAGGCTTTGTGAGTAAATGTCGCTCCGGCGGAGGACTAGCCTGGTACTTGACTCCTGGCAAGTCTGACTCCATCCAGACTGGGGCCGCCTGTGTGGAACGGTATTGTGCGCCAGAGGCTTTCCGGCCCACGGGCCTGTGACCCACCCTGCTCCCGGCTTGGTACACAGTAATGTTTCCATCCCAACGGGCGAGGAAGCCCTGAGTCCAAGAGCCTGGCCCGTGTCACGCTACCACCCACAGCAGAACCAGAGCCCGGGCTTCCTGACTCCGGGCCCTCCCTCTCGCCTGGGCGACCACCTCCAGCGTCTGGAAAGGGGAGTCACGATTGTGGGTTCAGTGCTCCCTTGAAGCCGGTCCTCTCAGGCACCCACATGCCTTCAGGATCCCAGGCCAATGTACCTCCCTAAGCTCTCTGCCCCATCCCTGCCCTCACCCTGACCCCCTCCCGCCACCCCCAGGCTCTTCGGCTCCCCCTTCCCCCCGCAGATCCACATCCCCGAAACCACCTCATTCCAGCGTCCGCCCGGAACAGCGTGCCTGTGTATTATCCATATGTTTTCACCCCCAGCTGGGTGCTCAGTTATTGTTCTGGCGCAGGAGGGCGAGGGGGCGGCTTGTGGGTGCAGCGACGCCGGGCTGTCTGCGCAGCTCTCTGCTTGTTATTACGGCTCCTCCAGGCTCCCATTAGCCAGCCTGCCCCAGAGGCCTGCGCAGGCTCCCTGTGCCTCGGCACCTTTGTTCCTTAATTATCACTGGGGAGCCCCGCTCACCTGCCTGCCACTTTCTAAGAAGCTGTCTGGCTCCCCTTCCCTGCCCTGCACCCCCAGGACCTGAGCCCCTACACCGCCCCCCCCAGAGGGTGGGGGCTGTGTCTAGCAGCGGCTTGCTCCAGGCTACTCCCTGCTCCAGAGCCTCAGGCCTGGCCCCTGCCTGTGCCTCCCAGAGGCCCTTCCTTCTCATCCCTGCAGCCTTCCCTTAGAACTCTGCCCAGGTCGATGCTGTCTTAGATCTCAGGGCTGGAAGGGACTTCAAACTGTCATGTAGTTCGACACCCAGCTCCCCACTAACTGCCTGGATTGGGCCACCTGCAGTAGGTGCTCAGTGAACAGTCAGCAGGAGATGGATCGACTTCCACAGCCTCTATCTGAATGCCTCCCAGGTGGGTGGCCCGCTCCCTCCCCAGGCAGCCAGTGCTGGAGCTGGGGGTCGCTAGCACTGTTATAAAACCACTCACCCTCCTCTCTCCCCAGGACCCTCTGATCTTCCTAGCCCTAAATCTAGAGTCCCCCTTGTCGTGGGTGAGCCTGGGGCTCAGTCTTGACTTTCCTGCTGGGGGCTCACTGAGCCCTGCCTCCAGCAGGAAACCTCCCAGCATGAGGTTCTGTCCCATCCCTGATTCTCCTCTCCAGCTTGGGGACTCAGCCAACTCTAGCCCCTGGCTTTCCTCCTGTCTCAGGCCTCTGGCTGCGGTTCTTAGGCTGGAAGGCGATGTGGAGGAGGCACTGGGGTGAGAACCCTCAGGCCAGACGAGCTCTAACAGCAGACAATAACTGCAAGGGCTACGGCTGTACCACACCGGCGGAGGCTGCTCGAGGCCTCCCCTTCCCTCCCCTCCCTGCCTGCCCACAGGGTGCCCTGCCTCCTGGCCCTTGCATGACTCCCTGCTTCCCTGCACAGCGGGTACCAGAGGTCTGAGGCTGAGCTGCTGGGTGGAGCCAGCAGTGAGCTGACCCATGGGGGCCCCAGGGGCACCCCCATGTCAGGACAGTGGCTGCCCTGCTGCTCCTCAGGTGCAGTGCTTCTCTCCAAGGGGATGGATGGCAGTGGCTGCCGGAGCTTATTGCTGCGTTTGGCCCGACCTCCTCACCCACAGCAGCTCGGGGGAAGGACGCACATGGGGCAGAGGAACTCTGTCCATAAAGGGTCTCAGAGCCTGGTCCTGGCCGCATTCCCGCTGCTCTCCTGGGGGGCCGTTCCACTCAATGCTCCCACCGTCTCCTGTCCCTCCCCCACCCTCACCCATTATCCACTCCCAGTCTGCATCCAGGTGGAGAGTGTCCTTTTGATTTCCATATTTGTATCCTTTTTTGAAAAATATTTTATTTATTTATTTTTAGGGAAGAAAAGGGAGGTAGAAAGAGAGGGAGAGAAACATCCATGTGTGAGAGAAACATTGATTGGCTGCCTCTTGCTTGCCCCCAAATGAGGACCTGGCCCACAACCCAGGCATGTGCCCTGACAGGGAATTGAACCGGCAACATTTTGGTTCGCAGACCGGCGCTCAATCCACTGAGCCACACCACCCAGGGCCATCTTTGTGTTCTTTAAGTGTGTCTCAGTCTGGGGGCTCCTTGAGGGCAAGATTGTGCTTCTCTGTGGATTTGGGCACACGAGAAGGGTAGGTGTGGAGCTTAGCCAAGGCCCACTCTTGGCTCTGAACGTCTGGTGTCCCAGGAGTGCTGCAGTGAGGCCAGGAAGGCGCCTGGTGCATGTTAGAGGGCCCTCTGGACAAACACCAGCTGGGGGCGGAGGACTTGGGTCAGGAGGCCACCTCCAGCCACCAGACCGTGATCTCAGCTGGGCCGCCCTGTGCTGCTCTCCGGATCTGACTCAGTCCCTTCCCAACACTCCTGGGCGTCCATCCCCTGGCTCAGCCCCCAGGAGGTCCACCAGATTCCGAAGGCCCCACCCAGACAGAAGCCATCCCCCATCCCACCCTGCTTGAACAGCCAGGGGCTCTTGCAGGATTTGAGGGGCAAGCAGAAGGCAAAGGTCGCCTGCTGGGCCACTTGGTCCCCTAGCATCCCTTCCCTGCTTATGCAATTTCTCCAGGCCTGAGGTTTCTATCCAGGTGTTGGTGTGCGCCCTGCTCAGGAGCCCCTCCCACAGACATATGCCACACTGGGCTGGGGCAAAGGGAAAGCCAAAGGGTAAACAGGGTGGTTCTCCCATGACAGTCACCCTCTTGGGAGTCTCCTGAAGTCACCCCCAAAATCAGCACTCAGCCCCTCAGCCAAAGGGATCTTTCTTTATAAATGTGAATCAGAAGACATCCTCTCTTGCTTCAAACCCTCCAAGAGGCTCTGATTTCACTCAAAAGAACGTGAAAACTCTACTGGCCCCACACCAACGGGACCCTGTCCACTGCTCCAGCCTCATCTTCCCCGGCTTTCTCCCTCATTCATTCCACTCCAGGCTGACCAGCCTGTTTGCTGTTTCTCACATACATCAGGCCTGTGCCACCCCAGGGCCTTTGCACTGGCCATTCCTTCAAACTAGAATGCTCTTCCCTACACTTTTCCTAGCACTCTACCTAGAGCCCTTCCTAGATGGCCTGATCTAAAATAGTACCCCCGTAGCTTCCAGCAGCTCTGTCCCTTGTCCCCACCACTGCAGACTTCCTCTCAGCACTATCACTACCCAGAGTGAGTTTCTCTTTAATTACTTGGTTATTGTCTGTTTCCCCCACTGAAATATGAGGACATGGCTATATCCTGAAGGCCCAGCACAAGGCCTGGCTTAGGGGGTGCTCAAGAGATATCGAATAAATGAGTGACCTGGGGAGGGAGAGAGGCACACACAGAGAAGCCAAGGGCTGGCGGGCTGGCGCGAAGCAGGGGAGCAGCCCTTGTAGGGATATAGTGGAGGGAGCTGGTCCTTCGGTTCCTAGACCTCGAAGCGCGTGCCAAAGGCTGGGGGTGGAGGAGGACTGAGGGAAGGCAGCAAGGGGCTGCCAGTCATGCCCTCCCAGGATACACCGTCAGGCCCCGCTCTGAAGGCCAGGAGGGAGGTCAGGGAAGGAGGTACCCCAGCCCATTCTCTGGGTGTCCCCAGTCTGCAGGGGACAGGGAAGAGCGTTTGGAAAGTCCTCCAGGTCTGGCCTTTCCACTGAGCTCAGAGCCTGGGTTTCCAAAGCTGGGGCTACTTCTGCTTGGCCCGCCGCGTCAGGCTCCCTGTGCTCCAAACCCGACTCCCCATCCTTCCCTCTGGCGGCGCTTCAGCCCTTCCTGTTCCATCAACAGCCTCCTGCTCCTCCAGGGCAGGCGGCTCTCTGAGTGCCCCTCTCACTCACCCTGACCCTCCAGACTTCTCCCTCCCTGGGCAGTGATGGGAGACAAGTGGTCCCCCATCTGGTTGCTGTCCTCACTCTCCCATAAGCAGCTGCTGAGGCAGCTTGGCCTCTGCTGGCCCCAGTACCCTCAGCTTCTATAACCAACCCCACCAAGGGGCCGGTGGGAGAAGGGAGGGGAGGGGAAGAAGGGTCCTGCCCAAGTCTGACCCATTTTCTTTGGGGAAAACCAGCTTATGCTGGTAAGTGCGTGGACTCTGGAGGAAGGCAGACTTTGATCCTCTTGCTTTCTGCTTAATTGTATGACCTTAGCGGAGTTACCTCACTTCTCCAAGCCTCAGTTTCCCCATCTGTCAGATGGATATCTCCAGGTTGCTTGGGGATTAAGCGGGAAAGCACATAGTAAACACCTAGCAAAATCTGAATTACAGTGGATGCTTAACAGGTGGGAGGCCCATCCCTTCCCTAACTCGCTGCTTGAGAACTTGCTGTGGTTCCCTCTTTCCTACTGTGTCTGACCTAAGTTCCTCTACTTGGCTCTTAGCGGTCTCCAATGTCTGGCCTGACCTCAATACAGTCCTCACTCCCAAGATTTCCCATACTCTTCCTCTACTCCTGTGTCCCCAAGGAGCATACCATGGCCATTCTTCAGCTGTACCCTCTGTCCACACTGCTGTTCTTGTCCCCTCTGCCTATCCTACTTGTCCTGCAAGGCCCCCTCCTCCAGGAAGCGCCCCCCGAACCACTCCTGCCCTGACCATTCTGTCTCCTCCAAAACCCAGCCAATCACCTGACCTGGCATCATAGTTGTGCTATTGCCGTGGGCGGATATTCCATGTCTGTGGATGTCACCTGCCCACGCGGGCTGGCAGCTGTTCCCAGGTTGGCAGAGAGAGAACTCTTCCTGGACCTCCTCAGAGCTTGCTACAGTGCTAAAAATGTACCAAGTGCTCAGTAATATCTGACTTTTGATTCGTTACAAAGCCATAAAGGAGGCAAATTGGTAGAAGGCAAACCGAGGCTTTGGGAAGGATCCTGGGGACAGGTGGAGGCATTGAGCCTCTCCGCGGGGGTAGGGAGTAGGCTCGTTACTCCGTTCTCACCATCCTGGGAGGGAGGTTTAGCCCCATTTCACTGATGGGAAGACTGAGGTTCACAAAGGTTTAGGGACTCGGCCAGGGTCACTTGGCTAAAAATTGGCAGGGGCAGGACTTGATGTGAGACCGAGGGGGTATGTGAGAGAGGGGAGGCCAGGATGAGCACGCAGAGGGAGAGAAGGGGCAGGTGGACTGGAGGAGGTGGGGGCACCTGGGAAGGCCTTGGTTTGCCCACTGGCAGAGGTGAACTGCCTGACAGGCCAGAGAAAGACCCAGCAAGAACCTGCCAGGGACCTGGTTGCAGTTCCAGAATTTTCCTTGCCAGAAAAAGTCTCAGTACATCCTCTGAGTCTATACCAGCTAATGTGCCAGCCTCCTGTTCCCAGCGATTAGGGACAGAGGGGCAGAGAAGACAGAGTCTCTGCCCCCGCTCTGCAGAGGCGGGGATGCCAGAGAGGCTGAGAGTGACGTCACTGCTGACCTCAGGTTTCTCATCCATCTTCCTCACAGCACTTTCTTTAGTCACTCGTCTGCGGCCCGCCCGGAGCCCTCACACCACAGTCCCTACTGCGGCCGCCTCAGCACTTGTCCCTGGTGTGGCCTCTGCAGAGCCTCACCTCACCCCCACCCCGTCCCCAGCTCTCACTGGGGTGCCAGTCTCAACTTCTCGGGTTGCCAGAAGTTGGCACAGAGACCCTCACCATTCCCCAGCCCCACACTGGCCAAGCCCTCCATGCGGGCAGCCAGGCCCAGCTGGAATAACACAGCTTCCCTCCCTCCCACGAGCACTGCACTATTTACAGCTCACCAGGGCCTTCACACCCATGAGCTCACGGAACCATCCCCACCCGCCTTGGGAACCCAGCGGGGCAGGCGCCATTACCCCCATTTTGCAGATGGAGACACTGAGGCTAAATGCCTGGCCGGGTGAATTCGCCAAAGCCTGGCCTCCTGACTCCTTAGTCTGAGGCTCTTCTCAATTCTTCCGGGGGGGTGGTCCAAAACGCCCCTAAATGTGAAGTGCAGGAGCTCCAGGCCAGGGCCAGGCAGGTGGAGGGGCAGACTCTACTGAATGGGACACTCCCGGGCACTGGAAGAGTCTCCACGGTAGCAGGCCAGGAGGGCGGGAGTGGGGGGTGTTTCATGGCCTCAGACACTGGCTGGTAAGAGTCTGGCAGGGGTGTTTTTAGGGTGGACACAGGGGCAGGCAGGGCAGGCTGGCTGGGAGTGTGACTGGGGTGTTGGCTCCCCAGACTATGGCAGGGGAGACATGAGACCCCAGCCTCAGAGCTCCTTCCTGGGCCACCAGCCCCGGGTGGCCGCATGCTGGCTGCAGCTGGAGGGACACGAGGTAAACACCAGACTCTGTTTAGTGGACTTCCTAACCACTTCCTCTGCCACGTGGATAGAGCCCAGCCTGAGCCCTCCCTTGTCACTTCACGTCCCGGCCTTCCCACCTGTCTGCGCCTCCTGTGTCTGTCCCGTCCCCAGGTCCTCCCGGTCGCCCACTCTGCAGGGTGCACTCTCCCTCCCAGTGCATACCAAGTCCCCACAGGCCCTTCCGGAAGCTTCCTTGGATTCTTTCTCAGTCTCGGGTTATGACCCTCCTCCCAGTCCAGGAGCTGTGGTTGGAACTCTGCTGGTTCGTCGTGTCTCAGCCTGGGTGCTGGAGGTCCCAACTCACCACGAAACGGGGGTCTGGGAGGACAGGGCCTGGTCTCCCAGGAATGTGCGCAGAAGCTTCTTTTTCTGGCTCCACCTTCCTCCTCCCGGCAGCCTCTGCCCACAGGGGGCGCCCAAACAGTGTCGCTGGGTCCAGGCTTCCTCCCCACTGCTGAGCGAGCCCAGGTGAGAACTGCCTGCAAGGACGCGGATATGGGTGAGACGGTCAAGTCCCCTCCAAAGCTCTGGCTCACCTTTCAACTGACCTTGTGGCTAAAGAGAGGGAAGACTCTTCAGATAAAGAGAGAGGCTTCTCATTTGGGGTGGCAGACGTGGGACTAGATACCGACCTCTGAAGAAGACTCCTGGGCCTTCCAGGCTCGGGGAGAGCGAACGATTTGAGGTGTTTGCTCAGCCCGCAGTGAACCCAGATGTCTTCCCTGGCCCTGCCCTGAAGGCCCCGGGCTAGTGGGCAGAGGCCCCGACCAAGCAACCCCTGTGTCCTTCCTCAAGTCTCTCGGAAAGAGTGGTGAGTCAGTTGCGGCCATGAACTCATCCTAGGCAGTAAAAACAGGAAAACAAACAGGCCTCTCCTCCAGGCAGGAGGAGAGGGCAAGGGTGAGGGGGAAATGGGTTTTCCCCCGCTGGGCAGAAAGGACAGCCATCTTTTGAAGTCCTCAGGAGTGAGGCAGGCGTCCTCATGGCCCCTAGAACCTCAACCACATCAAAGGCAACTCAGACAGGTGGTTTGAGGGGCATGCTGTCTCACACACAGTCACAGTCACACACAGTGACACAGCCGAGTCCCTGAGGGACACACAATGACACATACAGTTGAGGGCATGACACCGAGCTACACACACCATGCGGAGCCGGGGAGCCACCAGGCAGTCGCACAGATGCACACACCCTCGCAGCCAGATTCGCTGCAGCTGCTCTCGGAGTTGACCTCACGGAGCGCCCCCGTCCCACACATCCGAGGCGGCGGTCTCCGCGTGGAGATGCACAGAGTTCACAAAGAGCCACACGTAGCGTGCAGATGCCACATGCACACATCCAACAGCCAGCCACTCTCAGAACCAGTCTCTGAGAGCCACGCACAGGCAGTGCCCATTTCTACACACGCAGTTGCACAAACACACAGCCACACTCACAGTCCCACGTAGCCCACAGCCGCCCAGCTCCCACACAATGCACACAGCCACACTCAAGCCATTACATGTCACACACACAGGGCCTCAGTTACACACGAGTCACACACTCACAGTCACAAAGGCGGCACCCCCGTATTATAAACACCATCACGGAGACCCATTCTGTTCATGGAACGCTGGGGCTGAGACCTGATGGGAGTTGGCCCCTGG
This sequence comes from Tonatia bakeri, assembly GCA_004024845.1. NCBI lineage: Eukaryota > Metazoa > Chordata > Mammalia > Chiroptera > Phyllostomidae > Tonatia > Tonatia bakeri. The sequence continues at coordinate 74,242 of PVIA01003127.1, forward strand.
GGTGGAAATGGGGAGGTGTCTCATTCACGGCTGCCACCAGCTTAACTCCCTCCTCCTCTTGGCTGCACCTCCAGGGCCATTCTCTGCTCTGAACGCCCACTGTTTGGCATTTGCCAGGCTTTGCTGAATCCCCACACCCCTGCCACTGAAGGGAGGAGCATGTTGCCTCGGAGACAGTTGAGTCCAATCAACATTCAGCATCATCCATTTATTCAATATGCCATCATTTTTGCCTCTGTGTGCCAGGTGCTGTGCTAGATGCTGATGAAGAGAGAGGTTATTCTAAATCAGACCAAACTTTTCCACCAGCACAATGGCTATTTCCAAATGTGTGCCTGTGCAATCCTCTGTGAATCGAGCCCCAACCACCAACTTGTTCCCACACCTTGGCCTTGGGGAGGCTCCCTGGCAGGTGCAAGATTCTTCAGTCTCATTTTTTTTCCCAGTGGGAATTTTAGGAGGGCAAATGGTTCTCATCCAGGAGCGATAGCATTCCTGAAAAAGGCTCGGGGACAGCTCGGGCAAGACTTCCACGTGAACTTCCTTTCCCCTTCTCTGCGGGACCGAGCCTGGACAGGCAGCTGGGGTTGAAACCACCCTGCACTCGGGACCAGAGAACCAAGCTTCCATCCGGTTCCAGCACATCCTCTCGGGACACGTTCCCTCCTGGGCTCAGCTTCTCCACAAGGTCAAGGGAACTGGGCCAAATCAGTTTCTCACGGGGGTGCTAGTTAATATGCAGATTTCCAGTCCTACTCCAGACCTACTTGATCCCCGAATTTGAGACCTGCTGGCTCTGGAGACCTTGGAGGCACTTTCCAGCTCTAAGAAGGACCACGAAACGTTGAAGAGAGGCAGTATTGGAGGCTGAGGGCTGCTCCGAGGGCTCAGCCCAGCCTGGGGAGCCTGGAATGCAGGAACCTCAGCTTCCCTCCACGAGGTGCCGAATCATCTGGCTGGTTTAGAGGCTTGGGCTTGTGGTTAGGGAAGGTGATGGCCAAATCAGAACTTTTAGGCCCAGTTCTTGGCTGAGGCTGGGCTTCCAGGATGGGCTGGGCTGTTCGGGGACTCTTGGCACCTTTTCTTAGGCTAACGATGTCCAGGTTTTGCAGAACTGAGTCCCAACCCCAGGCCTGGCAGGCTTGCCTAGGAGGATGGTGGGCAGGGCAAAATGGGAAAAGTCGTGGACAGTTTTGGGTACCTAGGGGCTCGGAGATTCTGCTTTCTTTGAACCCAGTTTTCCTCCGTTTAGTCCATCTGCTTCCTGGTTTCCACTTAGCTCCTTTCCTGATGCTTAGGAGTTGAGTCATTTGCTGTCTGAATTGGAGGGATATTCGTGGGTCTTATTCCAACCACATACATAATCAAAAAAATTGCATTATTACCTTTCCACGTGCTCTGAATTTTGCTAGGCACACACAGTGGGTCATTTGATCTGCACAACAATTCTATGTAGTAGGTACTATTAACTCCACTTTACAGATGAGAAAAGTGAGGCTCAGAAATTCTAAGCCACCTCTCCAAGCAGCAGAACTGGGATTCAAACCTGTTGCCATCTGCTCTGGAGCCCAAGCTCTCAACCACCTCTTAGAGCTCGAATGCCTCCGGCAGTGCGGACGCTCAGACCCTTTGAAGCGAAGCTCAGAGAGAGGGAAACCTGCCCTCCAGAATGCCTTAGTCCAACGGAGGAGCAAGATGTAAAATACCACTCCACACAAGGCAGGAGCTGGTGCCCAAAACGGGGAGGATGTGCCGCTTTGGGAAAGCTCCATTAAACGTGTCCTCCTTCTGTCAACCCCAAATCTACATTTCTCTGATTTCCATTTGGTTCTTGGCATTCTGGCTTCAAAAGTCTCACAGAATTAGTGGCCACCATGGGTCCTATGAAAAAGCTTGTGGTGAAGGGGGGCAAAAAATAAAAAAAAGAAGCAGGTTCTGAAGTTCACCCTCGACTGCACCCACCCCGTAGAAGATGAAAAATCATGGATGCTGCCAATTTTGAGCAGTTCCTCCAGGAGAGGATCAAAGTGAAGGGAAAAGCCGGGAACCTTGGAGGAGGGGTTGTGACCATTGAAAGGAGCAAGAGTAAGATCACTGTCATTTCTGAGGCGCCTTTCTCCAAAAGGTACTTGAAATATCTCACCAAAAAGTATTTGAAGAAGAATAATCTATGTGACTGGTTGCGTGTAGTCGCTAACAGCAGAGAGAGTTACGAATTGTGTTACTTCCAGATAAACCAGGATGAAGAGGAGGAGGAAGATGAGGATTAGAACTCACTTATCTGATGCATTTTGTACAAGTTCTTGAATAAAACTTAGGAACAAAAAAAAGGCTCACAGAATTAGTCTAAAGCAACTTCATACGTTTGCAGTCAAGTCTCTCCCCACAATGAATTAAGGCAACTGGCCCCATGGAAAATAGGTTTCTTGACTCCTGTCATCACACAGGGACTTTACTCAGACCACCCTCCCATACATGGCCAGGGACCCTGCCAGGTCCACGCAATAGCCAGTTACTGACAGCTCCACCCCTCTCTCCTCTATGTCCTGCTCAGAGACAGTTGGGTTGCTCTGGAAAAACCCCAGAGGACCGCAGAGTCAGGAGGCAAGGGCTCCAGTCCCAGCTCTGCCCTTCACTGATTGTGCAATATTGATTGGGCAAGGCCCGGAGCCGTCCGACCATCGGTTTCTTCATCTGTCAAATGGGGAGAGCAATACTTGCCCCACCTGACCGGGTGGTGAGGGTGAGCTGAGATCCTCAGTGTGAGAGTATTCCGCATGCCGCTGAGGGGCCAGACCCTCGCAAGCATCCCTGTACTTAGGAGGAGCTGACGGTGGCTTTGGGAGTAGCTGGAGAATGAAGGCTGCCCTGAGTACGTCGGTATGTGAGGCACGGGGAGGATGAGGAGCTGAGGAAGGCAGGGTCTGTGCCCAGCTGGAGGTTTCTGTCCTGGGAGGGACACCTCTAGCTATCACCCAGTCCTCTTCCAATAAAAGCTCTGGTACCCTCCACGGAGACAGAGTGATGGGAACAGGCGTGTTCCTTGTGGGTGAGCCAAAACAGCCAACAAAAAGAGAAAGGGAAGCTAACAGAAGTGAAACATCTACTTCGTACCAGTCATTTAGAGTACTGAGTCTGCACAACCTCCTGAGGTTGGGCTCGTTATTACGCCCATTGCACAGATGAGGAAACTGAGGCATGGGGGAGTTTGTATTCGTCCAAGTCAGTAAGGTGTGGAGGCAGGACTAGAATTCAGATCTACCTGGCCCCCGAGTTGGTGTGCTTCTCCTGGCACCTGGCTGTGCTGGGCACAGGGCTAGGATCTAGGGAGACATTCCCATTTATAGCCTCTCAGCTGTGAGGAGCAGCAGAAGGGGAGGGAGGGAGAAGGGGCCCTATGATAGAAGCGCATTTCCTGACCATCACCTTATGGCCTCCTATATCACCCCTGCCCCTGGGGCGTCTCATAAATGTAAAGAGTGGTACACCATTTCACTCATCCGCGGTCATTCATTCAGGGCCTGGCCCTGCACTGGGTACTGTGTGTTCACCAAGGCAGAAGACCTCATCCCTACCCTCGTGCAGCAAACCCACCGAGAGCTTCTGAGAGGGAGAATGCAGCGGAGTACATGCTCCAGAGAAACCAGAGGGGTGGTTACAGTCCCAGGCAGGGGTGTCAGGGGAGGATGTCTTAGAATCAATGAACCATCCAGTTGGGAAGCAAGAACCCTATGTACAGCCTGGTTCCATTAATCTAAATTCTTCAACAGTGAAAGTAGGCAGGTGTAGGTGATAAACGGTAAGGAAAGGCAGGGGAGTGATTAAGCACAAGCTGGGGTACTGGGGTACTGAGGTGCAGGAGCCAGGTATGATCCCGCTTTGGGTCGGGGGTCCTAGGGGACTGACTGGCAAGATCTTTTTCCTTGACCTGGGCATCCAGTTTATAAGTGTTTCTTAACTCTACATGTGTGCATTTTAATTTACTCTTCTTTATACATTTCCCAACAGTTTTATTTATTAAAGATTTTATTTATTTATTTTTAGACAGAAGGGAAGGGAGGGAGAGAAGGAGAGAAACATCAGTGTGTGGTTGCTTCTCTTGGACTCCCTACTGGGGACCTGGCCTGGAACCCAGGCATGTGCCCTGACTGGGAATTGAACCAGTGACCCTTTGGTTCGCAGGCCAGCACTCAATTCACTGAGCTACTACACTAGCCAGGGCTATTTTCCCCACAGGTTTAATACATAGAAATTGCTAAGTTCACTACTGGCTGGGACCTAGGTGGATGTCCCACAGTGCCCTGAGCAGACAGTGCCCTGTACCCAGCAGGTGCTGAAAAGGAGAATACTGAATGTGGTGAGCCTTGAAGGAGCTGGAAGTGGGGTGCATGGTCCAGCCAGCTGGCAATGTGTGGCTTCAGGTTTAGAGACAAGAGTCCACTTATGTGATCAACTTATTGAGGAGAGGATTAGAGCCCCCTTTCCCATGACCATCTGGATACCTGAGGGTCAGCAATTCCCCAGATGGAGCCCCCGTTTCCAGAACTAGTTTTCTCTTCCCTCAGCCAAGCACCAACCATAGAGTCATACAAAGGGCACTGAGGCGCAAGGCCTCAGTGGACAGCCAGCTCTACACACAGCACTTCGTGACATGGGTCTCAGTGTCTTCATCTGTGAAATGGGGCTAATAACGCACCTACTTTACAAGTTACTATGAGTCCCCAGTTAAGTCATATATGTGAAAAATGCTTTAGGGAATGACATGTATATTGTATACTTGTACATGTCATATCACCTAGGTACTCTTCCTACTTCACCCCTCCTCCCAATCTGCTGTTGTTTTGCAATAAGGGCTCAGAATAAAGCCTTACTCTGATTTAGAAAGTTCCCAAACCCTCAGGTCCTCTGGGCTTGTGATCTCCTAGGCCGGAACTTCAGGGTGATTCCAGGAGCAAGTTCCCCAAGTTGGAAGAAGCCCAGCTGGGGAGGTGGCATTCCAGGCGGCATGTCAGAGGGTGAGTCAGGGCTAGGGCAGCGCTCCCCTGCTCCCCATCTCCTGGCTTTTGGCTCAGGGCCCAGGCTGGGTTAGTCTCATTTGCATACATCTGCATATATGCTAGTTTCACCTGTGCACTCTGGCAGGGACCCCGGAAAGACACCTGTGCAGGGGCACCCAAGGGAAACCAGAGTGGCTGGCTGCCTGCTGGAGCATCCAAACCTAGAATCTTGGTCCGCCCGTCAAATGCCTGAATCTTTGAACCAAGCACGTGGCTTCTTCCCCAGGCTCTTGTGGTTTTTCGGGCCAGGAACTTCAGACTCATTCTTGCCTCTACCCTTTTCCGGTACAGTCACCAGGCCCAGTCGTTTGTCTTTGGGTCACCCTTCTCATGCTCCCTCTCCTTTCCATTGCCTCTGCCTGCAGCCTGCTGGGCCTTCCCTCCTCACTTCACACTTGACCTATTTGCAACAGCCTCCGGCCTGGGCTCTCTGCCACCAGGCTTTTGCTTCCCCAGACCACTGTGGTCCCAAGATGCTCCCGGGAGTCTCTCAGCTCCCATCCTAGTCCTCCCACTGCCCATGGGCCCCATCCTAGGTTTTTGATTGGCGTCTGAAACCCTCCACATTGTGGAACCTCCTGACTCTTGGTCTCAGCTCTCTCCCCACTTTCTGACCTTCCAACCAGGCGGGTCTAGACCCCGCACACATATTTTCTGTACCTCAGTCTCCTTTTCTGTCAACGGGGGATGATAGGACTCCCTTGCAGGGTTATTTGACAATTCCAATGAGGAAATGCACACGGAGGACAGTACACAAGCCCACGATAAATATCAGCCATTATTGATACCATGACTTCTACCCCCATTCTACCGAGGGCATTCCTCTCCTGGGGTCCCCTCTCCCTCTTCAGCCCTTCCTCTGTCCTTGTGTAGTGGTGCTTTGCCAGCTAAGACAACACTGTGGTGGTTAAGAGGACAAGCTGACCCGGGTTCCAATTCTAGCTTTTAGGCACATTGCTCAATCTTTTTATGCCTCTATTTCCTCGCCTGTAAAGTGGGGATAAATAGATACTTACCTCTTAGAATTCACGTGATAAATGAAATGATGCATGTAAGAGCTTAGCAC